>JADLZN010012177.1:0-15504 GCA_018155175.1 Sinocyclocheilus anophthalmus
CAGGAAATCTATTTGTGTGTGTGTGCAAGACAAGTGTGAGGCAGAGATGTTATTTTAGTTTCTTAGATGTCCTGGCTACTTAAAAAATTATTTGCATTGAATTCTTAGAAACTCATCTGGAGGACATAGTTGGACACCTTAAATGGACGTTTATGTTGAATATGCATTATGATTGGATGAGATCAAAGCATCCGCATTTGATGAAGGTATAAATGTTGAGTTTGGGCGTTTCCTTTTTGTCGCACTCTGCAGTTAACTTTGATGAATGTATGACTGTTGAACTTTTCTTGCAAAAAGTTAGTTTGCTTATTGAAAAGACTTTTGTCTCATACCTCTACTGAAATAGAAAATTGCCATGACACAAAATAACAGGGATTACAACAGTCTTATATTGTTGAACCAACATGCTTGATTTTACAGAGGTGTGACCACTATTAAGATTTTGGGAAAGTTGCATTTAGCCAGGTAATTTCTCAAGCAATGCATCATACCATGGTAGCTAAGCAGTGAGCTGTTAATTGTACGTCAAACACCACATAACGGACTGTGTGCATAACTGAGAGTCTGAGATTTCTCTCTGCAGACTGCAAAACCACAAACAAGTGAAGGGCCACTGTTGAATAGACTTTAGCATTCAAATTGGTTTAGCATGACCATATGGTAGGCTGTAAGTCTTGGCACAACACGATATGAAAATGTCCTAACAAATTAACCTTTTGTAGATACAGTATATCATTAATTGAAACAGTACATTGTGGTTAGCTTTTTATGATTTGCCATTAGCAATTAACCTCTCAACCCGCTAAAGAACTTTTAATCTTTTAAATTAGAGGAGCAATTTATCCAGCAGCCATTACAGAAATGTTCTTCTTTTATTGAGATGAAATAAAACATCATGCCAGGAATGGTGAAACACAGATTACTGGTTGTATATCACCTTGAAAAATGAATGGCAATTTCACAATATTTTGTGTGATTATTTTGGAAGGAATCTTTTCACCTGTGATCGAAAAAAATGTAAGTGAATGTTAATAACTAAAAGTGGCCAACAGCCATAAATATTGTGATTTGGAATGGTTTATGAGGAGAAGAAGGACAGTAAACACATTCACACCTGATTTCTCTTCCAGGCATCATCATTAGAAAAACAAGCTATTTCTAGCTGCATGTCCACAGGAAAGTGATATTGCTCTGAGTAGTGCTCGCATTGGCCGTTATGGCCGGTTACACTCTTAAAAATCAAGGTGCTTCACGATGCCATAGAAGACCCTTTTTGTCTAAATGGTTCCATAAAGAACCTTAACATCTGAAGAACCTTTCTGTTTAAAAAAAAAAGTTATTTGTGGCGAAAGAAGGTTCTTAAGATTATAAAAAGGTAAAAAGAGATGTTCTTTAAAGAACCTTTGACTGAATGATTCTTTTTTGGAACCAAAAATGGTTCTTCTATGGCCTCGCTTGAAGAACCTTTTGAAGCACCTTTATTTTAAAGAGCGTACTCACTGGTTTGGAAACAATTTAGTGATAAGTGCTGTTAATAACTATTGAACTCCATCTTTAGGAAGCTTTACTACTGCTAATTGTTAGAGACACATACAGTATATTCAAGTCCAATATATAGGCAGGGCATGCAGGTTACAGCATTTCAGGCTATTAAAAATGCAGTGAGAATGTGAGAACTGAGGGTTAGGTTACTCTGCACCTGAGAGGTACACCATTCAGTTATAGTCAGTGTCTATGTGCATGGCTGCTTCACTGTGATGTGGAAAAACAAAACACATCAAAAATCTCATATTTCATATTATGGTACTTTGCCCTCAACCTCATTTTTAGACTCAGTGTTCTTTGTTTATCTCAACAATTATTGGTAACATGATCTTAACAATGTTTTCTCCTCTTTAACAAGAACATTGGCCCAAAAAATATCCTTTTCACTGTAGTCTATAGAGACTCCCCTCAGCCCTGTCAGAATTATAAAATTTTGTGCTAATTTATTTAATGTAAAAGCATAAAATACTTTAAAACTCAATGTTCCATTCGAGTGTTCCATGTTCTGTAGAGATGATGTCCAGCTAAAGGGCAAGCTGAAGATTTTGATATCAAAATAACAAGGACATTCTCGGTCAAATGCAGTTATTTATGGGTGTGAAAAGTGTGACAGATGTGTGTAAATTTATGTTCTACGGAAATACTTGCCTCTGTCTGAAGGATATTAGCTCTGTGTTCTTTGGCTATGAGAGATTCCTTCAGGACTTCTATGTGCTGTTTGCAGTCAGAGTTTTGATTGCTCAGTGTGTCAAGCTTAGTTTGCAGCGCCATCGACTCAGTGTCTTTCTTTACTACTTCCTGTTTCAGCAAATCAATCTGAGACTATGATCAACATGTTAACACATGAGGAGCACAAATTCTATCTTTTAAATATGGTGTTTGTCACAATATTGGGAAGAGCATGAAAGGGGTTATCATTAGGCTATTTCTGTGTGTGACACCTGTGAACAGATGTTCTACTGTCATCGAACCTGTTCAAACCAGCCAATGGACTGTTTGATCAACAAGTGCATCCTTATGTCTGTCGTTACCATCTGTGTTCCAAAGCCATCAGATGAATCAAGTTCACGTCAATTATCATTACTCGCGCAAAAGTATTTTCTCAGAACATGAGTTTTGCTATTTAGAACACAATTTAAAGCGCAATTGTCATGCGCCAAGCAATCCTCGCTGTGATTAAAACATTAAATCGCATACCACAGGAAAATAGTTCGAAAGCAGCACATCCACTGCAAACATTTCTGTTTAAATTCATATAAAAATGTTGTAATTTCTGGATAATAATTTCATGAAATTTCAGTGCTTAACTTCATTATTGAGAGTGTCATATTTAATCTAAATGTGTATGTAAAAATTAAAACAGACTTAAATCATTCTGTTTGCTTCATTATTTCGCTCACTTCAGTAAAAGTGTGCATACGCGTGGTATAGAGTGTCCGTACGGTGCGCACATATTTACGCACATATTTGTGAGTGGAAAATTGCATATGCACATTTCTATGCCCATTATGTGTGTACGCAATGTTTATACATCAGGCCCCTGGTCTGTCCGGCGATGCTTATGTGGCCTGTGGAGAAGCTGCCTCCGCATTACACGCTAAGGCGTTACTGGTTCTTCAGGCTAAAGCACTGAGGGACATGCACGAGAGTGGTCACGATCCAGAAGTTCTGAAAGAGCTCCGAATCGCAACTGACCTCGAGCTTCGAGCGACAAAGGTCACTGTGAGTTCTCTGGGTTGTGCGATGTCCACACTTGTGGTCCAGGAGCTTCACCTCTGGCTGTGTCTGGTCGACATTAGGGTTCGTCAAGTTCGATTCCTCAAGATCCCTGTGTCCCAGACTGGCCTCTTCAAGAACATGGCCCAGCAGTTCTCGGCTGCACAGGAGCAGACTGAGGCGATCCGACATGTCCTGCCACGGCGGGCAGCTGCTGCCTCCACCCGTCTGCCGGCCGCAGCCTGCTCATCGCCGAGGGGGGGACCCCTTCTTCCACCCCCGCTCCCACACTGCATCCGCAGCAGCCTTGAGCAAGTGGCGCCGTGGAGTTGGGCATAGGCAGGCCGCCCCGCCCGTCCAAGCCCCCGTCAAACCTCAAACCTCCCCAAGGCCCCAGGACAGTCGACCCAGAGAGAGAGGGAACTGCTCTTCGGGAGATGGTGAACGCACCACTCCCTCCCCCAGAGGAGGGCCCGGTGGAGAATCTGGTTTCCAAAAACCTCAACAAGAGAGTGGTTTTCCCTGTCTCTGGGTCCCAAGAGGGCATGGAGAGTCGCGGACAGACCAACATCGGACCACACTCATCCTCCTCTCTCGCCAGCAGGCAGCAGTGGGCGGTTTGAGAGCATCATCAAAGGCCCTACTCACACACCCTCTGCCAAACAGTGGAACCAGATAAGCATTGCACCGCACACTCAGATCCCTCTTCGGTCCACCCACGGACCGGGTCCCTTCGTTCCACCTCACTGCCCCACCGCGGGTACGTCGGTGGTCACGCTGGTCCAGCTTGTACGGTGTCTGGGTGCCTGGCTACCCAAACCATCTCGCTGGCTCCTGCGGACCATCAGACTCGGCTATGCGATTCAGTTCGCCCAGTGTCCCCCCAAGTTCAGGGGCATCCACTTCACTTCAGTGAAGGCGGCTGATGCCCCTGTCTTGCGTGCAGAGATCGCAGTCCTACTGGCGAAGGATGCGATAGAGCCAGTCCCTCCAGCCAATATGAAGACGTTGTTTTACTGCCCCTACTTCATTTTACCCAAGAATGGCGATGGATTACGACCGATCTTGGACCTCCATGTCTTGAACCGGGCTCTTCACCGGTTACTGTTCAAGATGTTGACGCAGAAACGCATGTTCGGGTGCATCCGTCCCCGAGATTGGTTTGCAGCAATCGACCTGAAGGTCTGTGGTGTGGAAGGATCGATACATGAAAATACGCGTGTACTTTCATGTATCGATCCTTCCACACCACATACCATTGCTGCGGTTCGTGTTCAAAGGATGAGCATATCGGTACAAGGTCCTGCCCTTCAGGCTGTCCCTATCTCCCTGTGTCTTTACGAAAGTCGCGGAGGCAGCTCTTGTTCCCCTCAGAGAACAGGGTGTTCGCATTCTCAGCTACCTCGGCAACTGGCTCATACTAGCTCAGTCTCAGGATCAGTTGTGCAAACACAGGGACTTGGTGCTCTCGCACCTCAGCCTGTTGGGTCTTCCGGTCAACTGGGAAAAGAACAAACTTTCCTCGACGCAGAGGATCACTTTTCGCGGTATGGAGTTGATTTCGGTTGAACAGACAGCACGCCTCATGCTGTTCTCTCATTCGTGAAGACACAGGGCGACAGGGACAGCCCGAAGGGCAGGACCTTGCACTGGTATGCCCGCCCCTCGAACGCGAACCGCAGAAATGGTCTGTGGTGCGGAAGGATCGAAACATGAAAGTACGTGTCCTTCATGTTGATCGCTGCGAACCAGTCTTGGGGATGGATGCACCTGAAGATGCATTTCTGCGTGAGTTTCTTGAACGGGAGCCTGTGAAGGGCCCAGTTCAAGACGCACAGACAAGATAGGTCTCAACCCACCGTCTTTCCTGGGTACAATGAAGTAAGGGCTGTAAAACCCCAAACTCATATCTGCTGGAGGAACCGGCTCTATCGCGTCTTTCGCCAGTAGGACTGTGATCTCTGCACGCAAGACAGGGGCATCTGCTGCTTTCACTGAAGTAAAGTGGACGCCCCTGAACTTGGAAGGGCGCCGGGCGAACTGAATCGCATAGCCGAGCCTGACGTTTCGAAGGAGCCATCGAGACGGGCTGGTAGCTCTAGCCAGGCTCCCAGACACCGCGCTAGTGGCAACGGAACTGCAGGCATACCCGCAGTGGGGCAGCGCAGAAGAACGCAGGGACCCGGCCCGGGCGTCTCGGTCCGAGACGGGGTCTGGGTGTGTGTAACACTGACCTGCGTTTGAGCAGAGGGTGCGTGGGTAGTCCGTTGGTTCGTCCTCCCGATCCGCCCACTGCTGCTCACTGGCGAGAGAGGAGGGTGAGTATAATACGCACTAGGTCGTCCACAACCCCCCATCCCCTCTGGGGACCCAGAGGTAGAAGAAATTGCTCTTTTGTCGAGTATTTGGGGACCACTGACCGCGAGGTCCCTGGCGGAAAACCAACGGGAACATAAGATTCTCCGCCCGGCCCTCCTCCGTGGGAGGGAGTGGTGCGTTCACCATCTTCCGAAGAGCAACTCCCTCCATCTCTGGGTTGCCCGTCTCAGGGCCTCTTGCTCTTTCGCTTACCACCAGGTCTGGCGGGGGCCTGGACGGACGGGGCGGCTGCCCTGCGACCGGCTTCTTTCGCGGCAGTTTTGGCTGTAGGGCTGCTGCGGACGCTGCGCTGGAGCGGGGGCGGTGGCCGGGGGCCGCCCTCGGCGATGAGCGGGCTGAGGCGCTGCCACCGGCGGCCGGGTGGAGGCAGCAGTTGCACGCCGGGGCAGGATGTGTCTGATCGCCTTTGTCGGTTTCTGTGCGGTGGAGAACTGCTGGGCGAAGTTCTCCACCGTGTCGCTGAAAAGGCCGGTCTGGGACACGGGGGCGTTCAAGAATCTTGTCTTATCCGTCTCACGCATGTTGGCCAGACACAGCCAGAGATGGCGCTCCTGGACCACCATAGTGGACATTGCACGACCCAGAGACTGCGCTGTAACCTTCGTCGCTCATAGCGCGAGGTCTGTTGCGGTGCGGAGTTCTTTGAGAACTTCTGGGTCGTGACCACCCTAGTGCAAGTCCCTCAGTGCCTTAGCCTGGTGCACTTGCAATAATGCCGAAGCGTGTAAGGCGGACGCAGCATCTCCACAGGCCATATAAGCACTGCCGATCAAAGTCAACGAGTGCCTACAGGCCCGGGAGGGGAGCAACATTTTTGCCCCGCCAAGTGGTAGCGGCATTTGGACACAATTGAATCGCAACCGACCGCTCCACCTGGGGGACTCCTGTGTACCCCCGCGCTGGACCCCCATCAAGGGTGGTGAGGGAGGATGAGCCACCGGGCCGGTTTCTGGCAGTGAAAGGTGCCGTCCATGACCCAGCGATCTCATCATGCACCTCCGGGAAGAAAGGCACTGGGGTGGGGCCCTGAGAACCAGCGCGCGCCACCCCGAGAAACCAATCGTCCAACCTTGAAGGCTCGGGACGTGGTGGAGGTTTCCACTCGAGCCCGACCCTTTCGTGTCCGTATACCGGCACCACTGACCGCCCCAAGGGCGCAACGCTGACGAAAAAATTTTTTCTTCATCCCCGGAGAAATCCGGCTCACCCTCCGATGCTGCAACCGACATCCGATCGTCGGGGGGAGCCTCGGAAGAAACAGGTGGTACCCCCCGGGAGGGTCCAGCCTGCTCTTTTGAGAGCTCCGCTGGTTTCGGAGTGCCGGCTGGCTGGGGCATCCCCGGAGGGGAATTCCTCACCGTGACCGTAAGACCAGTCCGCCCACTGCCAGAAAAAGGGCGCCCCCGGCTGCCACCAGAGGGAACCCCAGATCTAGGCAGTGGTATGGGCACTCCGCCCCCTTGCAGGTAACGGAGTCTGGTCCGCAACTCCGAGATGGTCATACCCCCGCAATGGGAGCATGAGTCATCCACGAAAGCCACCTCAGCGTGCTTCATGCCCAGACACGAGAGGCAGCGATCGTGACCATCACCCGGCGCCAGGTAACGACCGCACCCAGAAACACACGGATGGTACGACATCTTTAAAAAGACACGTCTTTAAAAAGACGTTCCACCCGTGAAGCTCTTTTAGATGGAAATTGCTCTTTTAGTGTGCTGAAGCGCACAGGGGAGATGGCCGTCTGCAACACACACAGGGGTAGTGCAGCCTGTTGTGTGCAACCCACTCGACACGGGAAAACCACCGCCGCTGAAGCGCCGTCCACCAGCACGAGAGCCCATGAAGAGTGTGCTTGCCTGTAGCTTTACTTTCAAACGAAGGTCAGGAGCAGAACGATAGAACCGCTCGGCTCCGAAGCGAAAAGCTGAATATGCGCTGCATCTGCTGCCTACTTATACTCACGCTGTGATCAGCAGCAGCTGGATGCAATAATCAATAATCAATAATGTGCATTGGCTCGTTTAGTTTACACTCAAAGTGGATTGGTCTCTCTAAGCGAGATCCCAATTCGTCAGTCACTAACGCAACGTAGAACGTGACTGACTGAAAGGGAACATAAAATAGTTTTACTGTCACTTTAATTCATTTAATAAAATGCAAGCTTGTTGAAGAAAAATCTAAAAAAAAAAATTTTAATCTTACCCAAGACTGAATGGTATCACATTTTCGACAAAACAGCACAACTGTTTTCACATTGATAATAATCAGAAATGTTTCATGAGCAGCAAATCAGCATATTGAAGCTTTTCTTAAGGATCATGTGACTCTGAAGACTGGATTAATGATGCTGAACATTCAGCTTTGATCACAGGAATACATTTAATTTTAACGTATATTCACATAGAAAACCGCTATTTTTTAAGGGCACCATAAAAACAGTCCGCATTCTGCACTATTCAAGTCTTCAAGACCAGTGTTTCCCAACCAGGGTGCTGACTGTCGAGAGCAGGGGTGCCGTGTAAATCCTTTTTTAATATTTTTAAATTGCTAAAATGTTCAAAAAAGCATCTATTATATAATATCCATTTCTGATGTCGCCAATAATTAGAGATGCACCGAAATTTCGGCTGCCGAAAATTAGTTCACTGCTCAGGTTTCACTTTCACGTGGTGTGACGCTCTGCGTATTATCCCACTCTATGCGTGTGCGCCCTGCTCAGTCGCTCCACTCCGTTCATGCTCATCGGAACAGCAAAGTCCATTCAAAAATTGAGCCAACAGGAAACATCTATGTAGTACAGTATTGTTTCTGTCTACAATAGCCCTACTGTGTTGTAACATGGTGTTGTATATGGGCAACTCTCGTAACGCTGCCCTCTCATTCATTGATCTGCTAACCATTTTGTTCATGTGTCCTCTGATAATAATAGCTTTCTAGAATTAAATGTTATTAGGATAATTGGTAAAAAAAAAAAAAATCTCTTAATAGACTTACTGTGTGTTAGATCTACCTGAAAAACTAAAAAGCAATGTATTTTATTTGAAGGCCTGTCGTTATTTTTTATTTTGTGCTATCATTATTAATTATTTATTTCTTTATTTGTTCTTATTTTATTACTGACTTCTTACTTGTCATTTTTTATTCAATTCAAAGTTTGAAATCAAGCTATCTCGTGCTACTGCACCAAAATTACCCCACTGTAAAATTAAAAAAACACTGAGTGAGCAAAAATTTGTGAGATATCTAGTTATAATGGTAATTAAACAATGTTTACTTATGAATAAAAGCCTACATTAAAATCTCTTCATTCATATAAATTTGTCTCTTCATTAGAAATTAGCCTACTTATTGCCACCATTGATGGACACATTTTTTTTTTATATTAAAAATATCTGTATGACATTTATATTCTGCAGTTCTTCCCTGTTGTACCAAATATCTATACTTTTCAAATGATCATATCGAAGTTAGAAATTCAAATATTGTGACAAAATTTATTTTGTAGTGTGCCACAAGTTTGTTAGAATTTCCAAAGGGTGCCGCGACTAAACAAAGTTTGGGAAACACTGTTCTAGAAGATACCAGAGCATTGTGTCATATGGACTGATGATATAGGTATTTAACTTTATTGATATTAAACTGTCCCTCGTAAAAATTCTTAAAAATTATTTACTATTTGCCATATACACCAGGAAAGATAAATTATAATTCAAAAAGAATGCCAGTCATGCCGGGTTTGGTGGGCCGCTCTGTGCCAAAAAGTCCAGGGACACTTTTTGGCCCCAGTCCGCCCCTGCTCTACTAGAAGTGTTGCATCCTCCTGGGCGCTGGCTCGTGGTGCCACGCTGACAGATATTTGTAGAGCTGCGGGCTGGGCGACCCCCCAACACGTTCGCTAGATTCTATAGCCTTCGTGTGGAGCCCGTATCCTCCTGTGTTCTCACCTCAAAATGGGTAGAAGCACTGAGAGGCCCCGGTTTAGTATTCGGGCTTTACCCTTAAAACCGCTCCAGAGAGTCCATACTGTAGACCCTGTTGAGTTCCTCCGTCCCCTCTGCAGCCAGACGTGGCGGAATGTCCGGTGCCAGGCCCTCACTCGATGAATCTGTGAGAACCGGTAGAGGGCTGGATTCCATATGTAGAGCCCTTAGTGGATCACATATGTGTAAAGTCCACGGTATAGCCTCAGAGCCCGTGTTTCCCCGGCAGGCTTCTGCCATTTCCAAGAGGGTTATAATCACATTTAATCTTCCATATGCCCCTAAATGGTTGTTCATATGTGTAAGTGGTTTCGAAACCTCCTTCAGGGAGGATAGGGCTTCCGCAACATACCTGTTCAAAGTGGAATGGGTATGTTTTCCCAGTGTTATCCAATCTCAATGAGTGGGTAGTGCTACGACAAACTGTCGGTCTTCTTGTTGCGAGCCGCGGCCTACGCCGAAAAGGGGGCGCAGGGGGCTCGCACAGAACACTGGAAGTGACAGCATCTGTGGCTCTTTGGTAAGGATCCCAAAGTCGGTCATTACAGACGTGATGTCACATCCCGTCGCCACAGCTGCTGTACCACCGCTGAGCGGCCGGGTCACCGACTCTGCGAAAACCTGAGTATCTGTTGCACTTGCTGCCTCAGTTATACTCGTGCTGCGATCAGCTGCACCTAGATGCAATCCACGCACGCCAACTGTCATTGGCTCGTTTAGTTTACACTCAAAGTGGATTGGTCTCTCTAAGCGAGATCCCAATTCGTCAGTCATCTGACGTGACATCTCCGTTCCCTCCTTCAGGAACGAGGGTTACATATGTAACCGAGACGTGCTGTCCAGAAAAGTTGCCAGAAACATGAAGGTAGAACTGCTGTTTAGCCAGCCTGCTCAAATGCTACCTTACTGAACAATTGCAGGTTGCAACTTAACTCAAATATGATGTGCAAGGCAACCCGGCTCAAGCTCTTTAATAGTTGCACAATGTTTTCTGACAAATCCTGGCACTTTTCTAATTGATACTGCAGTGCACAGTGCCACCATCAGCTTTGTTTTTGCCAGTTCCAGAAAGTCTACTGCATAAGTGAGTATGAAGAATCATAGAACTAATCTTTATCTGCACTGTCCAACTGCATTGTCTGAAACCAGCAAAAGAGGATGGAGTGGAATTTTGCTGTGATGCCAAAATGTTGCAGAAGTAGTTGGTTTGTGGTAGTTTATGCTGGTAAAAGTCAGCAGTCAGCTTTGTGGAGCATGGCGTTGAGAGTGTGGAGTAACATTATGTTTCTTAACTTTGATTTTAACCACACCCATTTGCCTGAACAGATGTTCAACTTCTGCATTTGAGTATGGCAGGTAGAGGGCAAAAAGTGTAGCTTTGTAGAGCAAATGGAATTTATACAGAAGAGGTTTTGTTTTTTCGTTTGTTTTTGTTTCAATCAAAATTTTAATGTATTTCTAGTTGAGCTATAACCTTAATGTCTGTATCTCCACTGAGAAACAATTTTGTCATTTGTTTGCATTTGATGTAGTCCCAAACATTTTTTTATCCTCTGGAGTAAGACCTGGGACACTGGGCTCTCAAATGTACTCAAGGTATGGTGATGAACTGAGATGTCCATCAATGTTATCCTTCAGGACATCCATTTTGCCGTAGGGTTGACTACTGATGAGAGGAAAATCATATTGTCCAAAGGCTTTAAGGGATATGTTTGGTCTCCCTTGGACTTTCCTGCAAATTGTATGTTAAATTGATTTCAAGAAATTCAGATTTAGACAGTTTTAACATAACTGGACTTAAACATGTCATGGAGCACATGTAACAATGCTAACTGGCCTTGACCAACTCAAAGTGGAGTTGTTGCTCATGACGTTGCTCAAGACAAGTTACCACAGGCTCAATCAATAATCAACATTTACCACACACTGTGGTGATCTGCAGAGGGTTCTGGCCACAATTAATGGTGGTTAATACTGCGTTCTACTACTTACCTAGGTCAGATGATGATGACAAAATGACAGATGTACAGTAAAGACAACAGTACGGATGTAGTAGATTCATTCACATTCAAAATATATAGATTATACCTTTTTAATTGTCGCAAATTAATTACTTGTTCAAAAGAAGTAACTACTCAGAGAGTATTTTACATTAATGCGTTTGGCAGACGCTTTTATCCAAAGTGCTTAGAGCTGTACGGTCCAACCAATTGGTCCAACGAAGGTATCCAATGGTGGCTGAAGGTTTCCTGCATGTTCGGTCTTTCTGATGCACAAAGTAACTCAATTTCAAGTAGCTCTAATCTAACTCCATTTTATTATAACCACAAATTTTAATTCATATAGCAATTGGTTGTTTGTACATTTCTAATTATTATTATTATTCTTAATCTGTTATTAATCTACATTGACTATTCTAGTTAATTTCTATTTTCTGATTGTACTCTTTCATCCTGATTCTCATGTTGCTCAGAGAATCTCACGCTGGCCAATTTTTACATGGATCTTACGGTAACATATTTGCCAGTCTTGGACACTAGACAGAGGTAATTGACTAATACTATTTTGATGGCCACCCCATGCTTGCTCATTTTAAAAGTACTTTTATTTAGTCCCCATAGATCTGTACACACTAGAATAAAGCAACATTATCCCTAGTCAGAGATCATGACCACTATTATAGATATAAGCCGACCAACATTACTTTCTCTGATAATATAGTTTTGCTATGGTCATGCCATGGTTTTCCATGTACACTTTGCTATAGTAATATTACAGTAAACAGAGGTAAGGCCCACTCAAATTTAGGTTGGTCAAACAACATTCAGTTGACAAACAGAAGTTCTCTTTTTTGGGCTTTACAATCTAAGAACACTTGAACTAATGCCAAGTGTTACCCGGATCTTTAAAATCCCAGTTGGCAGTGCCCCATGCTCCATCTCAACTGAACGTTAGTCCATTACTAACCTGACACAGTTATGTGGTAACATGAATACAACGATCTACTGGAGTCAGTCATTTCAGAGTAAACAGAATCAAATCAAATGCAATAATTTATTATTAGTCAGGTAAACATGTATGCCAATTTTATAGTAAATTCTGAGATATTAATCAATTCAATACAAGACATCAAATACTCAAAGATAAATCTAAAAGTAAAGCATGCATACTTGACTTTAGAAAAATACATAGTGAGGAGTGTAACAACTTGAATTTGTATTGATTAACCTTTTTGGGCACAGATGGTAATTTGCATGAAAGACACTGGGAGAGGCAACACCTTCTACAGTGAGCAACATAATACTAAACTCTTAGAATCTGTATTAACTTTCAGTCTACTTCTTGTAAGATTGAAACCACTGTACCAGTTGCACTGAGACATTTCACGTGGTACCAAACATGAATGTGAGTATCACTTGCATTCATGTAGAACATTATATTATGCTGTTGACCATTCTGAGTGAGCTGAGTGAAGCGAAGGATGGGTGGAGGGAATGAAGTGGGGGAAAAGGAACAAATGGAGGTAAGAAAGAAGCTTTCCCACATCTTCTCTCAGTGAGATGTGGAAACAGATGCCTGTATGTTAATAAACTGTTTTTTGTTTGTTCCGTTTCTTAGAAGATCAAAGGGTCTGAAATTTTGTCCAGTCTTATAGGTCAGTTGTGGCCTAATGGTTATAGAGTCGGACTTGTAACCCAAAGTTATTGGGTTTGATACTGGTATCCAATTTTGATTACCATATGGCCTACACGTCACGTCACTTTTATCCATGGCAGGGGCGTAGCCATCATTTCAGAAGTGAGGGAGACAGAAATGTTAATATATATATATATATATAAATATTTAAAAGTGAAGTGATGTGACATGTGGCCAAGTATGGTGCCCATACTCGGAATTAGCACTCTGCATTTATCCCATCCAAAGTGCACACCACAGCATTGAACACAAAAACCGTGAACACAACACACACCCGGAGCATTGGGCAGCCATTTTTTGCTGCGCGCCCGGGGGCCGTTGGGGGTTCAGTGGCTTGCTCAAGGGCACCTCAGTCCATGGTATTGAAGGTGACGATAGTCTGTACATTCACTCCCCCCTAAAATCCCTGCCATACAGACTCGACCCTCAACCTTGGGTTACGAGTCCGACTCCTCTAAACCATTAGGCCCATGACTTATACATTCAATATAACATTTCCTGTAATCTATAAAAAGTTTTTGAACAGTAATATTTTTTAATGTTTATAAAGAAGTCTCTTCTGCTCACCAAACCTGAATTTATTTGATTCAAAAGTACAGCAAAAGCAGTTATGTTGTGAAATATTTTTACTATTTAAAATAACTGCTTTCTATTTGAATATATTTTAAATGATTGTGTGATGCAACACTGAATTTTTCAGCATCATTACTCCATCAGTCTTCAGTATCACATGATCCTTCGCAATCATTTTAATATGCTGATTTTCTGCTCAAGAAACCTTTTTTAATTATTATTATCAATATTTAAAACAGTTGAGTAATTTTTTTCTGGATTCTTTGATGACCAGAAGGATCCAAAGATCAGTATTTATGTGAAATAAAAAACTTTTGTAACATTATACACTATACCATTCAAAAGCTTAGAGTCAGTATCATTTTTATTTTAATTTTTTGGAAAAGAAATTATAGAAATGAATACTTTTATTTAGTAAGGATGCTTAAAATTGATCAAAAGTTGTGATAAAGGCATTTATAATGTTACAATAGATTTCTATTCCAAATAAATGATGTGTTTTTGAACTTTCTATTCATCAAAGAAACCTGAAAAAATTCTACTCAGCTGTTTTCAACATCATAATAATAATAAATGTTTTTTGAGCAGCAAATCAGAATATCAGAATGATTTCTGAAGGATCGTGTGACTGGAGTAATGATGCTAAAAATTTAGCTTTGACATCACAATAAATTACATTTTAAAATATATTAAAAAGAAAACAGTTATTTTAAACTGTAATAACATTTCACAATATTACTGTTTTTACTGTATTTTTATCAAATAAATGCAGGCTTGGTGAACAGAAGAGACTTCTTTAAAAAACATAAAAAATCTTACTGTTCAAAAACATTTGACTGGTAGTGTATAGTCAACTTTAATTTTTCTCTAATTTCTAGCTTTTAATTGGCTTAGAAATCAGATAACTGCTGGACAATAACCAATAATAATGATTTGTTTATATACTACAAACACTTTTTTTAATCACATAAGGCAGAATAGTTTCTATACTGTAATAAATGCTATGTCAATTAGCACTGCATTGTTCATATACTTTATTTATTACCTGGCGATGACTTGACAAACACAAATAAACCATATATTGTCGCAATCATATGTTTAATGTCTTCATGTTTACAAACGTTTCTGTTTTTCTGTGAAAACAACTGTTTTCATACAGCGATAGCTGGAAGCTTTTGTCCATATTAGGAATTTCCTCTTATGACTTTCTGCACGAGAGCTCCCTCCGGCTTCGAGTATGAATGAAACACACACAATGAAACACACATGTTCATCTTGCCTTATTCTGGGTCCGAATAAAACATCAGATCATGCACAGACTATCCTGTCTCTTTGAATTTAAATCTATATTTATTCACACCGGCTCTTGAAAACCTCTATGCGAACACACTTGCCCGAAAAAGTGCGGGGGACGAATTTACGTGATATTAAAAGTGGGGGGGACACGTCCCCTGCGTAATCTACACCCCTGATCCATGGTGTTGCTAGTGCGATGCTCTATTGTTTGAGGAATCATTTTTGGAGTATGTGTTTTTGGATGCAGCCTCACTGTATCCAAAATCCTCATTTACTATTCTCTACGTTACTCCACTAATATAGTCCACTCAATGGGCCT
>JADLZN010012178.1:0-291206 GCA_018155175.1 Sinocyclocheilus anophthalmus
GGGCTGGATGTCTGTGGAATGTCGGCGACATACTGGCACACTTGTGGGAAAAAAAAAATAACAAAGGAAAGAAGTAGAGAACAGGCAATGCAGGTACGTACAAGGTGTGACATCAGCGTAGGAGGGAACGGCGTGTAGGCACAAGATATAAACTAAGGTTTGACTAGCTGGTGGGAGGCAGCTAGTGAGGTAGGGTGCTATTTTTTTGTGTTCGTGAACACAAAGGGAGATTTTGAGTAACTTTGTTGAGGGGGCCGTAATCAGGGGTCAGCTGATGACCGGGCTATACTACTGATGTTTCACGGGTTTGGTCACTATGACGAAATTGAAATAAAATAAGATGAACTAAAAAAAAAAAAAAAGGAACATTTTTTTACCTATTTTAGTTTTTTTTCTAAGTGATATGGCTAAGCAGGTTTCACTTGTTTGTGATGCTGCAATAGACTTCATAACCTTAGGGTTAGGCTGTTAGCTAAACTAGAAGGGACCCACCAAATACCTCGTCAAAAAAAAAGAAACAGTGGGAATTGTTTCTAATTTTATGTTAGCCTACATTGTGTTGCAATGGTAGCTGCCCTTCAATGTATTAGGTCTGGCACTGAGGAGTGAGAAGTAGAGAGGAAACCGGGATTATGCTACTAATAACCTGTATAACTCGTTAAGGAAACGACAGTTGCTAGAACTACTGTAATCCTATCCAAAGCGACGATGGTGATGGTGAAAATACTAAAATAAGGTAAAATTAAAACACAACAAACAACAAAAAAAAATGAATAAAATAAAAAGGGGACCTAAGAGCTGTAGGAAATAAAAAGGGAAAGTAAAAAAAAAAAAAAAAAAAAAAAAAAAAAAAAAAATCAAAATACATAAAAAATTTTATTTAATTAATCTCAAATTTATACATCAATTTAGCTGAATTGGGTACATTTGTTCTACACAAAATGTAAGTCCATCATACATTAAAAAGGAGGTAGATAAGTCAAACAAAAATAACTAACAAAGTAAACCCAGTATGTTGGGTGGGTCCCACAGGGACTGATGGCATCAACAGAGTACCCCGGATTGACGGAGAGAGAGAGGTGGGTTCGAAAGTTATCACTTTTCACCCTATCTACGCGTTTCCAGATGATACCATCTAGCAGTTTGCGGAAAGGGCTTGCTATTTAGCGTTATTCCCCAATTCTTTGTTTACGCCCGGGTCTGTATGGCTGCTGTTGTCAGATTTAACTCGGAAGAGACTGCTCACACTTCCGGGTCCCGTGTTGCGTAGAGACAATGCAAAGCTCACAACAGTGCCTGTGGGAGCAGACTTGCACTGACGGTGAGCATGCATGGGAAACTCATGGCATGTCCCCCATCAATTCATTCCATTAAAAAAAAAAAAAAAAAAAAAACTCAAACAGCACATTCACTTCACAGGCAAAGGTGGATTCGTAGTTAGCTACGCTAGGATAACACCATTAATTTTACGTAAATGGTTCACATGAGCGAGTCAAAATGAAATAAAATGATACGTAACACATAATAAGACCTTAAATTAATGAAATGAGGAGTATTGCTCAGATCACCTACGCAGTGCTGAAAAGGGGATTTCTTCGCCCAAGATCAGTCCGATTTATTCTGGTACCATTTATATTAGCTGCTAATCTGAGATTGCGTCGTCAGAAAATAGACTTATGCTCCACTAACAAAAGAGATTAGGATTTCTTCGCTAAAATAAGGTTAGTTTCTTATCGTACGATATAAACACATTATAGCACTGAAAACTTCATACTGCTTGTAGGAAGGCGCATTCAAACTATAATTTTATCTGATTATAATCAGAACCTGGTGCGCGCATGTATAATAGTTACGTAAATGTTTCACATGAGCGAGTCAAATTGAAATACAATGATACGTAACACATATTAAGGCCTTAAATTAATGAAATGAGGATTATAGCTCAGATCACCTACACAGTGCTGAGAAAGGGGATTTCTTCGCCCAAGATCAAACCGATTTATTCTGGTACCATTTATATGAGCTGCTAATCCCGAGTTTTCGTCGTCAGAAAATAGACTTGTGATCTACTAACACAGAAATTAGGATTTCCTCGCTAAAGTCAGGTTAGTTTCTTATCGTACGATGTAAACACATTATAGCACTGAAAACTTCTTAATGCTTGTAGGAAGGCGCATTCAAACTAAAATTTTATCTGGTTTTGATCAGGAACTGGTATGCGCATGGAGAAGAAGTTACTAACTTATGAGACAGAAACATAAGATTGATTACTGGGTCTGCTCGCAAGCAATGTTTAAAACGACTCCACAGTTCTAAATTACTGCTCGTACTGCATAAAATAGGAAACTATTATTTTCCTGGCCATGTGAAAGCTGGGATTTTTCTGTCTAGCTTGTCAAGGTCTCTGGTGGTCACATTATGCACTGCTGCAGGGATGCTTGGAAGTATTACAGTTCTGTTCAGTCAGTTGTTAAGCAGAAAGTGTTGGCTCCCCCCTTCGTAGCTTCGTGCACCTGAGGGTGTTTTGCACTGCTGAGTGAGGATGCAGTAGTAGGGTGTTTCTCCCACTGTGTTTTCTTTTGCAGCCTATAAGAGTACCTGATTTCTCTTTGGACCATGTCAAGTTTGTTTTGAGTGTTGTTCAGCTGCTGGATCAGATTCTCAATTCTGGCAACTTTGTCTAAGAGCTCAGAATTTGCTGCTTTAATAGTAATTTTGTGTGGGTGTTTCCTTTCCAGGTCCTTTCTGGCTACCTTTTCCAGGTGCTCTTGCTGTTCAGCAGCTGTCAGAGCCTTTTTAAATCTATTGATTTCCTCCTGTAGCTCCATTTTGCTGGGGTCCTTGTGGTCTACCGCTGTGATCTGTTGCTTGAAAATCATTTACCTCCTGTTTCAGACCCATGAGGTTGTGGGCCACGGAGGGTGATGACCTTGGCGAGCTTTTTGGAGCCACAACTCTCGCCCGAGTCCTGAGTCTGAGGCACACTTCTCTCTGTGTCCAGTTGCTTTTGGCTCAGTAGGTGGTCGTCGGGCCTGGGTAAAGGGGGTGTTCCTCACGACGCCTGGCCAGCCCTCTCTGTTCTGCATTCTGTGCAGTTAGTCTGAGCATCTGCACCGTTTTGACACACTGGTGTTGAGAGTAAGGGCTAGAGACTACTACAAGATCAAAACAGAGTGTGAATGCTAAAATAGTTTTGGGTCAGCATATGTTTTGCTGAAAAGGGCGTAAACAGGATTTTGATTGATGACTTAAGACTACTGTCAAATTATTGTCAAATTATCACTCAGAATTTACTGACGGTTCCCCAAACAGGTTCAATCTCTGAGGAAGTGAAGGAGAAGGAAAAGCAGAAGGAAAAGGAGAGCATTTCTATTCAGATTATGCTTATTATTTTTTTGAAAATAAACAAATCAAAAATAGAAATGTCTCTGGTTCCTTTTGAGGTTCAGAGAGAACATCAAGGGGGCATAACATGTAAATGGATTTAAAATTAGCTGACTGCTATTAACAAAACAAGGTAATCATTCTGGTATTAGGAACAAATAGCAGCACTAGTGATTAGTGTGTTACTAAAAGCACCCAATACCTTAATGAGTCTTTCCTCGATAGACAGTTAAGATTTAAGTAAATTTAGATTTAATTAACTAGTAACTAAGCAATAGCATTCAGGAAGGATACATCTAGATAGTTAAATTCGCTGAGACAAATTGAAGATTGAGAAACATAGAAAAAGAAGGAAAAGAAAGTGAAAAATCAGAAACCAGTGATTAGGTTAAGTTTGAATTATTTCACACTGCATACACACATGCTTTATTTAAAAGCTTCAATTAAAGAGTGTTAACCCCTAATTGTTAAGGCTATTTGGTAGCTTAGCCTAAAATGTAACTATGCTAAGTCGTGTTAGCTTAGTTGCTTCAAATGGTTTGTTTACAAACAAGGCGTGTTGTGCTATGTGACGTTAGCACTTCCTGTGACAAGTTGTTGTCACTGTAACCAATGCATGCCAGTGTAATTAACGTAGTTTAATGTCTGTCTATGTTAAACATTCATAGTTTTAGAACGTGGTGCTTTCATCCTTCAAGACTTGTTGCATTACCTAAGCATTTCGGTGAGTGCTTCTCTAATGTAACAATAAACTTCTTGCACTTTTTTAAAGAATTACAAAACGTGTTTACTGTCAGTTAAAACCGGTTTAAACCTATATGTAGTTATGTTTGCCTCACATATGAGTCCTAAGTACAGTATTACACCTTTAATTTCACTCAGCGAGTGAAACACAGTACTGACCACCAGGTTGCTAGGCTTGTATATATACAGTCAAAGTGTAGATGAATTGCATCGATCTAATTATAATCTATAAGGCCTTTATGCTGTAGAAAGTGGAGCAGCGCTCACATCTACCTTGATTTAACTGTACTGAGATTTCTTCTTCAATGAAACAATTTAAACAATACTGCAATTGTGTGATTTCTTCACTAAAGCATATTACATTATGGTACAGTTTTGGACATGCCGCTGAGCTGAGATTCTGACTTACGCTTTGTCAAGACAGATTTATGCTTTAATACGGAAATTAGGGTTTCTTTGCTAAAATCAGATTAACCTTACACCGATACCATTAAGCATGAAATACATAAAGACTCTCACAATCATAATAGAGGTACCAATTCAAACCCCTACTTTATCTGCATTTAAACAAGCCAGCAAATAGGGACACAAAAACGTATCTCAAGTCACGCCCTATTCTAACCTGGACTATCAAGCACACACTTTTAAGTTGCCAGTGTTCAAACTCATAACTTTCGTTTTATCACGCCCGCATATTCTCCACCAATCATGTAACGAATCAGCTCATGGGAAATATGAATAATTAACCATAACTAGTTATAATTAACTATTCATATTTTAGATCCGCTGTAGATATTTACTTTACCTCTCAGGGTCAACTGTCTTGTCATTTCTAAGAACGTTAATTTCCTGGTTACGGGAAATGACTTTCTTACTGTACAACTCTACACAAAGCCTGTAACATTAATCTGCATGATTAGGGACTTCAGTTATGAGTAAACAATGAACAACGTCAAGTGTGATTCAAGTAAGGTTTTATTAACTACATAACACTTAAACTAGTCTAACATACTACATAACACATTAAGCCGGTCTAACATACACATACACATACACATACACACACGCGCATACATTTGGTATAGGAAAGGGTTAAAGTTTAACTCAGCATAGAAAGAGGCATAAAGAATGGATTTTATGGAACACTTTGCATGTATATTCAACAGATCAAAGCCTTCAGGGATACGTCAGATTCTGAGTTCAAACACACCTTTGTAAAAAGGTGTAACTGATACTTAATGTATCAATTAATAAGACTAAGTTTGATACTTAGCGAGTCTCGGCGGTCTGAAAGAGATTCCTGATGCCAATCTTAAAGCTTCCCGTAGATCTTTGCTGAATTCGGGTCGATGAGAAGAACCAGTTTGAGTCAGTGTCACTTGATGAATGGAAAGGACTAGGCCGAAGAAAAGGCCTGGCACAGATGCTTTGGTATCCTGGAGCGTTTCTCACATCTTCTCAGAATTCCAACAAACCACCGACTGGGATGGTCCCTGGAGCAGGGCCTTTAAGGTTCGGAGAAGATCCCCGCCTCTCAAGAGGGGCTTATCCAATGAGAAAAGCCGGAATCCCAAGTGGGCGTTTTGAGATCCTGTGGAGTTTATGGCTCTTTGTGTGGAAACATGGTACTTTAGTATCTGAATCTTTGATTGAAAATACTAAAGGTTCTCAGGGCATTAATATATTGCCTATGTACCAACATATTATATACATTCTTGTTTAGATCATCAGACGGCGAATTCATAGATACTAAACAAGCTATATGTAAGTTTATATGAATGAGTGGTTTATCGTAAGCACGAATAAAAATAGTCTATAATACAACAGATTAAATACAACACAGCAATAATATACACAATGGCCTGAAGAAAATGGGTGTTCATTCAAAGAAGGTTTTCCTATGAATTAATTAGTAGAACAGTCCATTTCTCCTGTGCATTTGTACCCCTTGTTTCTGGAGAGAGCAGAATGAGAGCCGGCTCGCATTCCACAAGGTTGAAAATGTATCGGGTTACCATGAAACCAAGGTCCTGTTCGGCGTCCTGGGGTGTTAAAGTATTTGTGAAATCTAAAAACCAAAATATATATTGTGTGTTTGATTGATCCAGACGCTACCGCTGAGAAGGGGCGGGACGTTAGACCGAGCACTAGACGGTTTAGCCAATCATACACACTGGGCTAGGCGAAACAATTCAGCCCATCGCCTATTTCTGATGGACGGTTCTTCATAAAAGCAGGAATAATCAGCGCGTTTCTCAAGAAATGGACATAGCGGTTGGAATAAGGTAAATTATGTGCAAATAAGTGTTTTTAAAAAACGTAGCATTAATACATGTTAGACTGCACCCTATAAACACAATCAATCCTAGAAAAAAAACAGTGAACCACCTCTTTAAAAATTCTGGGTTCAGAAAGATCTTTGTGACAATAAAGATTTATGTAAAGTCGTTAATTTCAGTTTCAAATAAATGCTGTTCTTTTGAACCTTCTAGTAGTCAAAGAAAATGTATCACAGTTTCCACAAAATATTAAGCAGTATAAGCAATATTAAACTATTTTAAACAGTGATGATAATAATGCATATTTCATGAGCACCAAATAAGCATATTAGAATAAGAATGTGGCACTGAAGATTGGAGTAATGGCTGTTGAAAAGTCAGCTTTAAAGATTCAGAATGAAGATATATTAAAATACAAAACAACAATAACAGTAATAACATTTTGCTTTTTTACAGAATTTTTTGATCAAATAAACGCAGCCTTGATGAGCATAAGAGACTAAATGAAAAAATCTTACCACCCCCAACCCTGGGTGCTAGAAAATTATGACAGAATTTTAGGATAAACTATCCCTCTATCCTTTTTCTGTGATGTTCCTGAAACAGACTGGCTACAGTTACTGATGCACAAGCAGTTAAAACTTGTCGTCGTGTTAATCACAAAGGCTTTAGTCATTCGGTCCCAAGAGACCGCATTCCAGCACTCTGAATAGCAAGTCCTGATGTCCAGAGACTGGAATACAATTACTTACATTTTTGTGTTTGTACTGGAAACTGCTGGAACAGCTGGTCAGTCCATAAATCAATATTAAGGTAGTATTAGTAGAAGCAGGACCAGCCATTGTGGCCTGGACAGGAAGCTCTGAAGGTGTGTGTGACTGGATTGTTATTCCTTCATCTGGTAAAGCCTGTTCATTTTACTCAAATTACACTTGTAACGCTCACTGATACTATCCCATTTTACAGACTCTCTGAGCTCCAGTGGCCCAGTGAATAACAAGTACAGTAGGTGCTGAGTTTTAATCACTCTACAAAACTTGCATATAATAAATGGAGCAATTCCAATAGGGGCCTCGCACTGCGGTGCTCGGGCCCTAAATATCTCAGAAAGTTTGGTGTTGGGTTAGTATGCAAAAAAGCCCTACTCTTAAAGGGATAATTCACCCAAAAATGAAAATAATGTCATCATTTACTCACCCTCATGTTATTCCAAACCAGTATTTTTGTCCTTACAATGAAAGTCAGTGGGGTCCAATGTTGTTTGAACTACAACACTCTTTTAATGATCTTCTTTTGTGTTCCACAGAAGAAATAATATAATATAAATACAGGTTTGAAATGGCATGAGAGTGAGTAAATGATGACATAATTTTCACTATCTACTAAAAAAACCTAAGGCCTGTACATCATCAGAGCCCATTATGCTACAAGTACGCCAAGTATGTTTACATGCATTTTAAAACTTTTAAATCAAACTAAAGCAAAAGTTTGTCTTTTTAAGATGTCATGTAAACACTTTAGTCCGATGTAAGATGTTTAGTCCATTTAAACAAACTTACTTTTAGCAATTCACCCACAATGCCTCAGTCACAGACTGCGGAAAGCAAACAGCAGTGAGTCAAGCGGAGGTCAGATGTCCTCAGGACTCACAGCCGCTCGGTGAGATTAAACCAACAGGTTGATTCTTAAGGATTAGCAGCGTGAGATTAGAGGACTGTAATCTATAATAACCATTGACTGCTTTTCATGTTTTCACAGATTTTAATACAGCAAATAAATACACTATACTGTCTACTCTGTACAAAAGTTTGAGGTCAGTAAGGGTCCGTTTTTTGACAGAAATGAACTATTCGTTTTTAGCAAGGACACTTGCAAATTGTTCAAAAGTGACAGTAAAGACATTTATAATGTTTCAGTTTCAACTGAATGCTGTTCTTTTGAGCTTGCTATTCATCAAAGAAAAAATGATGGTCTCTGAAAATGAGACAGTAACGGGGTGTAAACACGGAATACTCCATGTCCTTGTTTGTTGTGTTTTTTGTTCGTAAGTACTTGTGGGCTATGGTATTAACGTAGTATAAGGTAGGGGGGGAATTGAGATCTCCGTTGCTGTTCTCGTTGCTTGGGTACTGCAGTGGGGTGCGCCGATGCTAGGTCTAAGTGAGCGTTCCAGGAGGTGCATCGTGAAGGGCATAGGCTGCGGGCACAGCTACACGTACAATAATGCTCGGCGAAAATAGGCCGAAAACAAGACAAAACTATAAGAAATACGCAGCAAACTCATGGAATTAACATCAGGTTCCATCACCTGCACACCTAAATCATGACATTTACGCCAAAAGTTCTGCAATAGTGGGAGTTAGTGTGGTTTCAAACTATTATGGCACATCCGCAGACATCCTCACGCGAAAAAAAAAAAAAAAAAAACATCCAACCATCCACCTTTATTGTCTTTAGTCGTGTTGTTCACATCCCGTCACTTGTGTCTGGTGTGTAAACAGTGTAATACTATGGATTTTTTTCATACATTGCGCCAATACAGGATTTTTAGTCAGACATGTTGCCCGAGCCAAATTCATTTCGACAACAAGTCCTGTTCACACATGACCTCTAAATGAAAAAATTTAATTAAATTTGCTGTGGAGGCACCTACTGTCACATTTTCCCTCAAATAAATGTGTGTTATTCTCAACTCTGTCATAGATGAGGAAGTGTGAGAGCTGTAGACTTGCTCTGGGTCTGTTTTTCTAGATGGATAAATGGATGTTTGTATTTCAATGATGATTAGATGTTGTTTTTGTTTTTTTGGGTGGATACTTTCTTGGCATTTATGCTGTAGAGCAGGGGTTTTCAAACTGGGGTCTGTGACGCAAAGCCAGGGGGTCCGCAAAATAATTTGCTATACCGTATTTTCCGAATTACATGTTGCATTTTTTATCTTCTGAAACGTGCTATGATTTATATTCCAAAGTTACTTATATAATGCATTACTATCAAATAAGCAAAGCGTAAACACTTAAAAGCGTGCACTTCAAGGTTTATATAGCTAAACACAGGGCCGAATTTTTCGATTTTTTTTTTCCCCCACGTATTTTGTGTCATTTTTTTTTTCACCATTGCATAAATTAAAAAGCCAAAATGTGCTTTTTACTGTTTTGTCTTGCTTTTCAAAGAAAAAAAATCTATTACAAAACAACAATTAAAAAAATATTTAACACCGAACTTTTTTAACATTCTAGCAGACATTATACCAATTTTTCTTCTCAACCCTGGTCCTGAGTGCCCCCCAACACTTCACATTTTGTATGTCTCCCTTATCTGTCACCCATTTCAGGTCCTGGAGTTTCTTTTATTGAGTTAATGAGTTGAATCAGGTGTGACAATTGAGGGAGACATACAAAATGCGTGCTTGGTGGCACCCAGGACCAGGGTTGAGAAACACTGCACTATACCAACAAAGCACAATTAAAATTAAAATTAATAAGTTAGTAAAATAATCATTTTTGGCCATCAGACCCCCTTCTTGAATCAGGCATGTATTTTTTATTGTACAATTAAAAGCAGCCTTGCTGAAAATAGACTTCTTTTAAAACATTAAAAAATATATTACAGATCTCAATTTGAACACTATGTGTGAATGTTAATAAATATATTAATAGAGCTGTTGTAATTATTATTATTGTCTTACTTTTTATTTTATTTTACAGAACAATAGTAAAATTACAATACTAACATTTATTAATGTTGATGGATTTCTTGCTTTTTCTCAACTTTTATTTTGCCGGAAACGTGCAGGAAGGCCTCAATGCTTATTTTTGTTGACAACGGATTTATAATTATCTCATGTAGGAATTTGTCCTACGTATCGCATGTTCCCTGCCTTGTAAAAATTCATAAAAGGTGACTGTATCAGCGCAGATTTTCTCGCACTTTGAACTTGAACCTTGGTTAAACAGCAGATCTTCTGCGAGCTCGTGCAGCACTGTCCAATACTGCAATGCCCCGTGTATTAAAACATCACTTTCTGCAGTTTTTTTACTAATTGTTTAAAGCATCTCGCGATTTCAACATCATACAGTAACCAGCAACATCACCCCTTCCTCTCTCATTGAAGACTGCGATGCAGTCCTAAACAGTCCCCTCTCGCGCCGGTGCGTGTAATGATTTTTGCGTCTTTCTCCAACAGTTTAAATGCTTCCACACTGCTGATGTGTGCTGCATTAAAGAGTGCGCGCCTCTCACTCGGCCTTTTCACTTATTCGGCCGAACACCGAAAGAGCTTTTTTTGCTATTTTTAGCCGAATAATTTCGGTTGCCGAACATTCGGTGCATCCCTAATTTTAGGAAGTGGTTCACATAGACCAAGACAACAGCCGCATTTCGTTTTTTGTTTTCTTTATTTTACAAAAAGTATGACGTTTCACTGTTGTTTTGAAGGTACACAAATAAAAATAGACCATTTTGAATGATGTCTTGCTTTTATCTGACAGATATCACATTTTTCCGCTGATATAAGGAAGTGTTCGCGCTGGCGCCTCCCG
Organism: Sinocyclocheilus anophthalmus; assembly: GCA_018155175.1. Taxonomy (NCBI): domain Eukaryota; kingdom Metazoa; phylum Chordata; class Actinopteri; order Cypriniformes; family Cyprinidae; genus Sinocyclocheilus; species Sinocyclocheilus anophthalmus. The sequence goes on from JADLZN010012178.1 coordinate 10,949, forward strand.
CGCGCACAACATTTCAGTTCTAGCATTGCAACTTGACATCACAACCTCACCATCAGCAAACTAAATGAGACAACTAAATATCTGTTGTACAATATGTAGGTTTTGCCGGTCAGTGTGAGCATGCCGTGGTGTTTTTCCAAACACGTTTTTGCATATGTGAAGGATGCCGTTAGTAGATATTCGGACCAGAGACATACAAGCGTCTTTACTTTCAGTGTAATAATAGTTTAGCAACCAAATGTTTAAACTTCATAACGATTCACTCATGGAAACGATTCATGCCGAATGAGAGGTTTGTGAGCCCACTATGTGGTTAAGTTTTAGTTTTTAGTAAGTAAATTTAGTTTGTTATGGACATAGCCATAGGCAACGATTTATGTTTCTGCTGGTGGGTGCAAAAAACAAGCATTTTGTTTTTTTATGAAACATTTTCACCGCTGTTTACATAAGTAAATGATAACCGGGCTAAGTTATCATACACATGCGCAACAAATGCTTAACATATTTAAACATTCTCATTACTCAGTAATTCATTATACTGGGTGTTAGTTTTTTTCTAGAGGCTATACTTCGTTCAATGGTGCGTTCGATGAATTCACTACACAAAATGTATCTTGCGAAGTGAAATGCATGCAATTACCAACCAAATAATACACACATTCTTTCTATGAGGGTTGCACTTCACTAAATAAAATTATTTAATAAATACCTGTTTACAAAAAGCACTTATTCGCACGTACACAGAAGTTTGAGTTACATGTAATATCTGAGGGAGCGCAGAGCCATGATCACTGTATATAATGGATATATAACCCTAACATTCGTTTTATTTAGACCTATTCAGTATTTAAATTATTTCTGAAAGTAATAGTAAAATGCGACTTACACATCGATGTTATGTTTTGTTTTGTCCCCCCCCCCGAACCTGGTGCAACTTTCCGGAAAATATGGTAAATTTAATTATATTATGCTGTAGTAAAAAGTACATATACAATGGGGACCATTTGCACCAATAAAACATTCATATTATGTTCATTCCTCCTACCCACATTAAACTTTAGCCTTAAACACTGTTATAATTATGAGGGGGTCCTTGGAAAGTCCTCTCCCCTGTAAGGGGTCCCTGGCTCCAAAAAGTTTGAAAACCCCTGCTGTAGAGGATAAAAATGTGACTCATTAAGAAAATGGAGGGGGAAATTTAAATAATCTTGTTTGTGTTTGAAATTCTGCATTTTGGGCCAACTGGAAAATGACACTTGGATTGACATGCAGATCATTATGCAATGATGTAAGAGATTGGATTATTGATCAATTGATTAGTTGATTGATTGGCTTCCCTTTAATGTCACTCAGGATCAATAGCACACAAATTAGTGTTTTACCATGGATAGATTTTAATGCCACAATTAAACTCCATTTTAGGTCCTGGAGTGCTAAGTAAGTTTTTGGTTAAATAAAAATTAATTATGTTCAATATGTTCAATATTTGGGTGAGCTGTTATTTGAAAGGAGGAACAAGGGTAGAATTTAAGTTTACACGAAAGTTGAACTCTATAAGTGTGTTAATGGTAGTAGTTGATGTGTTAGTGGACTTCCTTTGTTACTGTCAGCAAGCAGTGCCAGTTCTAAAGAACTATGTAGTGCTTTACGCTTCTTGGTGAAGCAGTGATCATAATCAACAACTTCCTGTTGTGAAAGTTGGCGTCCTGTATCTTTTCTTTATTTTTTGTGAAAATGAGTTAGAGGTTGCTCACTGTATCTCATTTTTATTACAGACCCACAACTCTGCTCTTACATTTTATTTTATTTTAGTAGTATGTATTAATATTTTAGCTTTAATAAAGATAAAACTAAACCTGAAATGAACAAATTAAACTAAGTATTAATATTAAAAACATGAAACATATATGTGTATATATATATTTATTTATTTATAACCTATGATCTGTTGAAATTTTAGTTTAAATGTTTCCTTTTTTTAAATATTAATACATAGGTTTAATTTGCTTTTAGTTTATTTTAGCTTTATTTCAATTAACAAAAAAGTTTTTTTAATAGTTTTTAAAAAGCATTTCGCCAAATGAGCCCAAAAGTAACATATGTTTCTTAAGGCATGATTTGATCAGACAGCCAACAGTTTTACATACTTATAATAATAATAAAAACACATTATTACTATTATTATTATTATTAATATTAATAATAATAAAATAGTTGTATTTATTCCTGGGTCGATACCTGCTAAATATGCAACATCAAGTCATTTACCAGTTTAGCATACTACTATTTGAAGATTTTGCATACTGAGTGCTGTTTCAGAAAAAATCCTGTAAGCATTTCGCAGCATGATATACTTTGCAGTAAGCTACTGTATATGCTAGTATTGTATTCCAGTTTTTATCCACCATCCTTTGTTGTCATGGTCAGGAACATCAGTACGTACTAGTGTTATTATAACATTAGATGGCGAGGACTCTAAATATTCAAACCTCAGCACATGTCTGTTTCATAAGTCTGCATATTTCATAAATGTTCAGGACTTCAACAAAGGATTAAATACAAATGAAACCTCTACAAGAGAAGGACATCATTGGCTTTGTTATATGCAGATGAGCTAATCTGCATTAGATGAATATTAAATTGGAAGGGAAATGAAGCAATCATTCAGTGCTGTTCTGACCACCCTGCAGTGTTTGTTCTGGTGCTCTCTCTCTCCTCTCTCTCCTCTCTCTCTCTCTCTCTCTCTCTCTCTCTATCTCTCTCTCGATCTTGGCTTGAGGGGGGATACTGTAGACCACCCTGCAGCTGAATCACATGTGATTTTCAGGGCTTTAATTATTAGGCAAACACAGGTTGCTAAGAATATTTGTCACATCCTTTCAGAACGCTCTGGGGTTTCTCATGTGTGTGCCGGTGTCACCTTGTGTTCGTGTTTGTGAGTGTGTTTGTGTCTGTGGAGTGTGTATCCGTCTGCATGTAAAGACAATCTCCATGGCAACCAGGCGAGAAGTGTCAAAACAGTGCCTAGAGAGGCTGATCTGATCACCGTGGCACAGTTGCTTGCTTGGAAAAGAGCAAGACATAAACTACTTGATTAGAAAAGTGCATACAAACTAGGGGTGTAACGGTTCAGATTAATCACGGTTCGGTTCACGGTTTTAGGGTCACTGTTCGGTTCGGTATGCGCTTTGTTCAGGGAAAAAAAGAACTATGGTCAAATAAAAATAAAGAAAATAATCAAATTAAATGCAACAGTACAAATAAATACAATAGAGCAAAGATACAAATAAAATAAACAGTGTTTTTCAGGTTAAGTAGGTCTAACATAGTTTTTAGGTACATAAATTGAATAAAGTAATCAAATGTAAAACAACAGTGCATATTTCACTGTATAAATTAAAGACCAATCCTTGTTGAAGTTACAAAAGCTATTCAATAAAGAGAAGTGAGTGATTTCCTTGTCTTTTGTTGTTTAACATTAAAAACACAAACAGCTGGAATAGACTGCTGTTTCCTTTAGACATAATTCACAGATCCAGTGCACTGATACTGATACACAAGCGTGGTCTTTCTCGACTGTTTACATTCACTTAAGACATGACCAACAATGTTTGCAAGGATACTAACAAAGACGGGCATGTTGACTAGTGGTCGACCGATATATCGGCCGATATTTGGCATTTTTTAAATATCGGCATCGGACGATAAGTTTTTCTGGTTGGACGATGTGTTCGAGGCGGAACTTTTATTTTGACGGTGCTGAGTGAATGCCAGCGCCTGAACACAGTGTTCACATTCTCCCTCTTGTCGTCGTTCAGTTCTGTCTAATATGGATAGAAGTCTATCTAATAATCAGATAGAACTGTTAAACGAAGGAATTAAAATGTATACAGAAAGTATTATAACGATTGCTTTTATATTATTAGTAATAGAAAGGCAAACATTATAATACTTTCTCATTTGCCATCAGCATTCAGCAAATACGCATTTATATCATTTAAACAAATCTTTGAATGACTAATGAACATTTAATTTCACAAACCTTGCAGACTTAGTCGAATCTAGTCAAATCTAGAATCTAGAACCTGCATGATCGTGTGTACTCTGCATGATGGTCGGTCCGTGTGAATTGAATGCTGACAGGAGGAGAGTTCTGCTTGACTGGAAACGCGCAATCGACAAACTTTAAACTAGTGATTTCAAATTATGCTGCGCTTTATGCGTTTGCCCACTGTCATATTCATGTCATTTTCACTGTGTGCTGTATGTAAAATGAGTGTTACCTTGACTTTATTTGGAAAATAAATATATATGATTCCCAATGCACACAAACTTCTCAGAATAGTGAGTGCCCTGTTGGTTACATTGTTTACTTCCTTTATAATTAGATTTTTATTAAATATTTATTTATTTGTGAAAAATGCCTTGTCTTCTAAAATATAAGTATGCTCATTTAACATTTATTTATTAATCAATTTTCAAATTATTTCAAATTTCTTAAAAATTAATTAAAATAAATAAAATTATATCACCCATCCTGCTCTTCAAGATATCGGCATCGGCTGTCAAAAAAACCCATATCGTTCGACCACTAATGTTGACATATTTTTTATGTTAGTTTGTCAGTTCAAATGCAAGTCTTGAAAGATAAATTAATATTTGCACTGCAATATTTGCAATATTTGTCTGACGAGGCTCTGCGTGTGCAGGTGCTACGGAGTACCAAGAGTACGCATAAGTATCGTGGGTAGTGTATCACGTTTTTTTTTTTTTTTTTTTTTTCGGTTCGGTTGGTAAATCGTTACAACCCTAATACAAACACACTTGTGTTTCTGTTTATTGTTGCACTTTGGTTTTCTGTATTGGTTGCATTGGGGTTGAATTTAAGATCTGGTCTAGTAAAACCAAGATTTAGGGTTTGGATGAGGGGTGATCCGTTCTGCCCATGTCACATAATGTTAGGCTGTTCCAAGTGGACTGTCCCAGTAAAAACTGTGAAGTTGCAAATAAAACACGATATACAGTCATTTTAAAGAAAATACTATTTCAGTCTTTCTGCTTTCAATGTGTTACTTGCCATTTCTTTTACTTGTAATTAATATGTGAAATGTAATGCCAGTTTCTGAGAAAAAATAGTTTCACCTCCAATTTTTTCTTTTCAGTTCCTTTGCGTAAACTGGGTCTGTTGGAAATTACCAGAAAACACACACATAGAAGATAAATGCTCCCATTTTAGTGAAAGCTACATCGGCCAGGCTGTTCATTAGACAGATCCTGGTAGAAATATGCGTGCAGATTGATCTTGAAATATCAATACTTCCAAAACTGAGGTAAATCTTAGGCTACGTCCACACGAAGCCAGAACTTTCCCGATCCGATCTTTTTTTTCCCCTCGTCTCAAGAAATATCTGCGTCCACACGAAACCACAAAACCGACACAAAACAATGTAGTATACATGCCAGACCAGTATGTGGCACTGTAATTCTGCCACAGAGATACACTAAAAATGGAAAAGAAAACTTGGACTATGTGCATAAACCTTGCGCGCGGTATACAAACGAACATGGAACAATACATTTATTAATCTGTGTTAATGTTAGTTAATAAAAAGACAATCGTTCAGTGTTTGTTCATGTTTTTGTTGCTGTTACGTGACGTAGCGGTGTCTGACTAGGGGCGAGACGTGGGCTGATGACGTCATCGTTTCAGAAAATATACGCATTCGCTGTCCACACGAAAACGCAAGGGTGGCGTTTTCAGATTTATCCACTCTGGGACCTGGTTTAAAAAAAATCGGTTTCACTCTCCCAAAACGCAGGATCCGTGTGGGCAAAACGCCTATACGATACAAAATGTATGCGTATACAGCTAAATGTGTCTTCATGTGGACGGGGCCTCAGACTATTGACCCTCACATGATAACACTTACACTAATGTTTTATTAGTAATTTATCATGAAAATCATGAAAGTAAGTTGTGTTGGATACTGTTAATGGGACACTTGTTGTAAGTTTAATTAATAAATTGTTAAATAATTGATCATGTTGATTTGTTGTTAATGAAAACTATTTTTATTTTTTTTATTATATTTTTATGATCACTATTTGAAAGTCATCATTATTAAATGCAAAATTACATTAAAAATAATATTAACTATACTGTAACATTTTTTGTTTAAAAAGTTGTTTAAATTTTATATTTTATATATGTGTGTGTGTGTTTTAAATATCACTAATTTTAATCAAAAGATGCTACAATTAATTACAAAATTATTATAAAACGTTATATTTATAAATTTTATAAAAGTTACACAATTAACAGTAAATATTAAGCAGCAAAATGTCCCATTTGTGAATGCATTATTTGCCATTATTAAAAACATTACATTTTCATTATGTATTTTGGTTTCAGTCCTTGAAAAACCCATATTGGTCAACAACTACTCTAATCTTATAATCTCCTCCTTTTTCATTCACACATTCACTCAAAATCAACACACACAGTTGCCCTCAAATGCATGTGTTTGTTGTGTGTGTGTGTGTGTGTGTGTGTGTGTGTGTGTGGGTGTGTGTGTGTGATGCTCCATTCCGCACCCATCACATCTTCCTGTATGCAGCTTTAGGTTTGTGGCCTGCAGAGAAACGGGGGTTTGTTTGTGTGTGTGTGTGTGTGTGTTGTGCGTGTGTGTGTGTGTGTGTGTGTGTGTGAGGGAGGGAGAGGAGAGGAAAGGAAAGGAGAGGGGTGCTGTAATGCTAACACACTGCACTGTCCCCATGCATAGCAGTGAGAGTTTAAAGTGTGTGAGCCAAAAACACAGTCAAACCAGCTGCATTCCACATGCACACACTGCAAATGCATGTCCAGTTTAGAGCTCATTTGCTAATGCATGTGTATTACCCGTCACCTCATATAATTTATTGTTTTTAGATAAGAGATCTTTATGGTGCATCAAGAAGGCTGAATTTATTGTCATTAATGTCTTTGATAGTGAGAATAATGACAGGAAGTGAGCCACAAGACTCAAATGGTGGTAATATGACACAAATGAAAATGAGTCTGTGAAGGATAGATGTACCATCTATTCAGTTGGTTCCATAAAGTTTCAGTAGGTCGTAGGCCACAACTAAGTTAAAACATGGTTTTAAAAGCATCCCCTTTTTTGAAAGACATATTTGAATTGTTTTGAATTCAAACAATTCCTCTTTTTTTAGTAGTATTTAATTTTATTTATTTGTTCTTTTATTTGGGGGAGGGTTTGGACTCCCTAGAAACCTGGAAGTTCCTGGACCCTGGTTTTAAAATCCTTGATTTTGAGGATTCACTCTTGCGATTAATTTCAGTTTATCACTTCCCAAACCATTTAGTGTGTTCGGTATGCGGCCATATCCTTGTTTTCATTTGCATCAAATTAAGTGTGGCATGAACTCTGACTGAGGTCTACAAAGACTATGAATTCTCTTCTGCTCTGTGGAAGTTCGCAGAGGTTGCATGTGTGTTTCAGACACATCTGGCCTGTGAATTTCTGTCGTCCCGTCCAACATTCCATCTGAGAGAGAGAGGTACAGAAAGGGATATACCAAAAAGAGACAGAAAGATGGAACAGACTCCTAGCCAAAGACAGATGACCCACAGATGGCACCTGACATTGCACTGTTTGAACTGGCCTACAAGACGTGAATGACCAAATGTGTGTTTGCTGGAATCCCAGAATTTAAATTTATGGCATTTTATCTTATTCATCTTTAGACATGATTTCATCATTATATACATTTGCATTTAATAGCCATCAAGGGGAAGACAGGAATAAAGGGAGAGGAGGGGGAGTGAGAGAACGCGAAAAGGGGGGATGGCACAACAATGTCATAATTACAATCGCCAACCCAGGCCATTGCCATGGAGACATAGACATGTGAGCAGGCCGATGGCATTCACAGGGAGGGTGCTCCGACCTGCTGTTCACTTCGAGCACTGAGATAGAGGGAATATTTTTAGATAAGAGATGCAGCGTTCTGAGGAAGGGAGGAGTGACCCAGAGAAGAGACGGAGGTGTGAGAGAAATAAAACGGTGATGTGGTACATTAAATCTAGCTGTGCTGGAAAATCCTGATGGTAGCTGATTATACCTGGTTTCTTGGTGGTCTAGATGGCAGGGTAGACTGGGTTTCAACAAACCCCCATTCCAAACCTGAATAACTTTATTTCTTCTGTAGAGTGAAAAAAGAGGATATTTGAAGAATATTCTCTCGGGTCTTTTCCATTCGCTTCATAGTGACCATAGCTGTTAAGATCCAAAAACCACAATAGAAGCACCAAAAACAAAGTCAATATGGCTCGTGCACTATATTCCATAGCTGCGTACCAAATGACGCACTAAAACACTATTTATGTATTTATGCACTATTTTTTTTCCGATTATTTAAGTGCACCGATCGTCGGCGGACAGGGTCGAATCCGGCCGATTTTCCTCTGATCGGCCAGGATCGGTAACCAGCTGGTCAGTCTCACTTCTTTCCAATTCCGAGCCGATCCGTTTTGTTACCAGCGGCACAAGCAATAACGTCACCGTTCCTTCTCCGCGTCTCATCTCTCATCCCTACCTCCTACAACCGCCTGTCTCCTCCTCACACCCATCTCATTCCGAAATGAAACGCTCTGGTTAAATAGTGCTTGTATTACTCATTATTTTAGTAATTCCCGCAGGTTTCACGCTTATACCAAAAGTGCGTGCACCACCACTGATCTATATTAGTGGAGTCTCAAACAGCTTGTGAGCCACAAATACGAAAATGAGTGGCTAACTGCGCTAAAATGGTCAAATACATTTAAAATTGTCAAAATGCCCGTCTTGGCAAGTGTTCAGTTAAACACAGTCAGTTTTGGAACATTAAATAGTTGAGAAAGAGATGTTGTGTCACAGTATATTGGGTCCGTGGATAAACTCTTAAAAGGGACCCCCCCCCACAGCAGTCCAATATTCCTGCTGCTGTCTGTCATGTTAATCAAAGAGCAAAAGACAAAGAAAACCACTTTCTGCTCTCGACTGAATACGTTTTATAACTTTAATGGTAAGCATTAATCTGTATTTAATTTTTACAATGAAGACTACAGAATTTAAAGTAATCAAATGTAAAATAACACTGGATGCGTTACTGTACATTTGATTACTTTAATTTCTGTAGTATTTCTTACCTTGAATAAAAACTTACTTAACCTGAAAAACTTAGTTTCATAGCTCTCTTTATTCTATTGCATTTATTTGTGCTGTTGTTTGCAATTTTTTTAATTGTTCTTATTTTATTACTTTTTACTTGTGTTTATTTTATGAAAATAAAACTTTGCGTTGAAGAAAAGTAGATTTTTTTTTGTATATGCTGTGAATTATAGTTCTTAGAAAATCGGAATCGGCAAAAATCGGTATCGGCAGATCACACGAACAAAGAAATCGGAATCGGCCAAGAAAATTGCAGTCGGTGCATCTCTATTTAAGTGCATCATCCGGATATTTAAAGTGCACTTTTTCTGTTTGCCATTTTCTGTGTGAACGCACTACTCGCACTATATACTACAAAACGTCATAGAACAGTGCATAAATATGCGATTTGGGACGCACCGCATGTCTTCTCAAGCCATATGATAGCGTTGTGTGAGAAGCAGACTCATATTGAAGTCATTCACTGATAATCTTGCCCTTCAGTGGGCTGTTAACCACTGTGACTAAATCGAGTCAGAAAGTTCAGTTAAATAAACAAATCATCTTTTTTTCAGCTAGTTCTTTTGAGCTATTCATTCATGGTTCATTCACAGACTCTGGTATGGTCAAAATTACATAGACTTGATATAATTATATAACTTTTATGGGGGTTTTTTTTTTTCTTTTAGGTCATTTTTAGAGCTCTTGTCGCTATGAACTGTCTGCGTATCTAAAAGACCTGCGTAAAATGTTCGGTTCCACAAAAGAAAAGGAAGTAATAATGAGAACATTTTCAATGTGGGGGTAAACTCTTCCTTGAAAGTGAAAGGCAAGATAGATATTACATGGTTCGTAGAGGAAAGAGGGAATTGAATAACAGTAAGTGATTTGTGTTTGAAAGACCGCGCTGAGGATGTGTGGTGGGCTTGAGGTAATTTGACAAAATGACTAAACAAAAATGACATGACCCGGAGCAGAGAAGGACAAAGTAAATTTCTGCAAATTTTTGCTGCAATAATGTACTCCTCCTGTACCCCCTTATGATGTGGCCATCATTTTTTTTTTACGTTTTGTTGACAGCACCCCAGAGGAGAGACCCGATTGGGCAATAAATTCCTTGCTGCCTTGCGATTAGAAGCTCACTGTCGCTACATCGTTCTTTCTTTATAAAATTTCTTCCATCAAATAGTTCCCAGCCCTTTTTTTATGATTATATCCCACCGGTAACTCTATGATTTTCCCTGCGCTATCTGGCGATATGAGAAAAAACATCAATGCTGGGAGCGGTTTTTTACTACAAAAATACCCTGCAATAAATCTGTACCCACATTCACCTATTGGCCTCTGTGTTTTGAAATAACTTTCCATGTCATTATTCAGAAATATCTTATTGTATCATAATGAATGATTAACTCCTTTTCGTAATGCATAATTTAGGAAGCAACGATGGATTTTGTAAGGCCACATCTACTCATATTTTTCACCTTACTGTACTAAAATATATTATCTAAACTCGATACTTTGGATGGGAACTTTTCTTATTTTAATAAACTAATTTTCCAAATCTATCCATTACATGTCGCTCGACAACCCTTTGTAATTTGATTATTCATATCGAACACTAATTTCCTTCCATAACTCCTATTGAAATAATCCTTTGACATAAATATTTGTGCTATATTCCACTGTCAGCAACCGACTTCTTTCCATATTTTTTGACCAACACAAATTTCGTTCCTGCTGTTTTTATTGCATTATTCCAAGCACACTGATCCCTCCCCCAATCTGTTGCTGGCTAATTCCACCCCTCCGTTGTCACTTGTCAGCAGGCGGAGCGCTATTGAAAAAGTTCCATTCTGTATTTTGCTCTGTTTTGCTAGCTCTCCCCCAATCCAATGCTTGTACTGTGTCGTTTTAGCAAGAAGAAAAAAATTGCTTAGATTCAAAGCCGACAAGACCGCAGACCCAGAAACAGGAAGCTGTTATAACCACCAGATCTCAGCAGATTTTTGTACACAAGCACCGTGGGTAAACAACTGTGCTTCTTTAATAGATGGCACTCATTTTTTTTTTTTTTTTCCTTTTTTTGCTATTTTTTTGCTTTTTTTTTAAGTCATTTTTTTTTTGTCCGTTCCCGGCTTATTACTTGTTATAGTTATCACCATTATAAATGAACCCACTGTGATACACCCATATGCTGGTGCGGTTTCAGGGCCCAGGTCTCTTCCCCCCACACCTCTGACCGGAGAACATGATGCATGACTGTATCTCAAAACTGCTGCTTTAGCTGCACGGTAAGTGGTGCCCAGAACTATAGAGAAAGGGGGAAAAAAATCTTCACCAACACTGAAGTACTCTTGGACTGTTTTCCCAAAGTGTAATTCCACTAGCGGTACCAAATGAAACTCTACATAAATAAACGTTGTCCTGTCTCCTCCTGTCTTTCCATGCGCCCATGTCTGACATTGTTTGCACGGCTCAGTTAGCGCCTGCTGGTGGATGTCATAACTGCACCATCTGGACCCAGAAAGCTTCTTTCTCCATTGATAGCCATTCAAGTAATAACTTTGTATTCTGATGAAATAATTGTTTTTGCAACTTATTTATTTATTTGATTTGATTTTTGAGGACTCTTAAAGTCATGAAATGAAACCGCACATACTACATTTTTGACGCCTGCACTCCATCATGACTTCATATCGTATTCAGATAATATCAGATAATTTGGCCTTTTCATGACAAGGCAAGGATATTTTAGGTTTTAAAATATCACGTAATGTGACTCCTCAAAAACGTAACAATATTTGTGAAGAATTAACTTAAGTAAAAAATACTTAAATACTATTTTAAAATGTTTTGATTATTTTGATTACTTGTTTTATCTTTAAAATTATTTATAATTCTATTATCATAATATATTATATCTATGCCTTGAAAATGAAATTTTTTTTCCAAATCCATGTGAAACCAAGATTTCTAAGAACTTGGCACATGTGTTTTAAACTACAATTTACAAGCACTTCAATCTTGTTTATTATTAATCTGTACTTCTGAATTGACAGGCATTAAATCCATGTCTGCTACAGACTGAATTTTTCATACCAATTTTTGAAAACTTGTATTCCATCTGTTGTTGCCCAGTGAAAAGTGCATTTGCAGCAATTTGGCATCTTGAATATAGGCCTGGAGAGTACAAATGATTAGAAGACACAAGAAAATCAAAGCCCTGTCGACTACATGGATGTGTGTGTGACCGGGAGAAGGAATAAGGGTAGCCTGACAAAGCACAGGTTCTGACGGGAACACAGAGAAGCCAGCTTTTCAATGGAGAGAGGTCCTGTAAGGTCGTTAATGTGACACTGGTAGGGGGCACTCTTCCTCTGGTCATAGACTGACTGCACATAGATGGGAACAATTCAGCAGCTCGTGGACGAAAGTGACCGTTCGCTAGCACTCGATCAGTTAAGTCAGTATGCGAGACAAGCAAAAAGCCCATGTACTAAAATATACTGTACCAAGATATAGTAGGATTAGAAGCTTTCTAGATTCGACATTATTAGTCTTTTCCCACAAGCATGGGTTTTGTCACCACATACTCACTCGAAGACGCAGACTGGAGCGATTCAGGCGATAATGATGAAGGTCTGACGCGCCTATCGGCGGCATCTCGGCCGAGGTTTTAAACATATAGGAATAAGACAAGGGTGAACTGTAAAAGGTGTGGAAGTACTGGACCTTTATCGTCACCTACGATCTGTGCACTGAAGGCTACTTCGATCAAGCACCGATCGGATCCTATTCATCTGCCTGACTAAACCTGCACTTTGCCACTGGGCAACATTTGGGGGGGCAATGGAGATACAAGTTTTCACAAATTTGGTATGAAAAATTCAGTCTGTGCAGACATGGATTAATGCCCTGTCAATTCAGAAGTACAGATTAAATAATAAACAAGATTGAAGGGCTTGTAAATTGTGTTTAAAACACATGTGCCACGGTCTTAGAAATCTTGTTTTGGATATTTGTTATGGGAGTGATGGTGGGGTTTTGTGTGTGTTTTAGAGCCTGTGTGGCATGTTGTCTTAAGGGTCCTTAACTTCCTGTTTCTAAACAAACTGTCTCAAGCATCTTGTTTTGCTCTGTAAAGTAAGCAGCTTTTGCTGATTAGAAAATCTGAGGGGTCGGGCCCTCTCTCCTAAAGCAGTGTGGCGGTTACCATAGCTACCGTATGTGAAATATCACAGCGTAGACATAGAGGCGTTGTGTTCAGCTCTGTAGTTTTTATATTCCAGTGGTATTAAAGTTACAACCGCTCTGGGCTAAAAAGAAGTGATTAAGAATAATGTAATTTCAAGAGGATTATTTGGAATCAATAATTATTATTGCTAAATAATTATAATCTTTAAATCTGCTCAAATGATTTACAGTCAAAGGATTAGTCACATACTAATTCCAGCTCATTATCCCAATATTTAGTTATTGCCGTCTAAAAGCCTTAAAGCTCTTTGAAGTGCACATTTACAATTTTAAACTGTTATTTTTTAGTATTTAATAATATTTTGAATTAGCTTTTATTTTTATATTTTTGGTTTTCATTTTAAATTTTAGTTTTAGTCATTTTATTATGTGCTTTTTTAAAATTCTTGTTTCGTTTTTTTATATTTCCATATATCTTTCATTTATTTGTATTTTAGTTTTAGCAGTTGTAGTACTTTAGCTTAAACTTATTCATTTCAGTTAGTTGTCAAGGCAACATTTTTAAAGTTTTTCATCTAATGTTTATATTTAATCTGTATTTTAATTGCCAAAAACCTTAAAAAATTGTTTAGTGTTTTAATTCATAAAAACAACACTGATTTAAAGAATCATTGATTTGAAGAACATAAGGGTCACTGAAAAATTCCCCTCTGCCGTAGCTCTGAAATCCTGCTTGTACTTCTGCTTGATGTTGTGTTCATTTACGAGAAGTGTTAACTTAGTCATGTAAACTGTAACTCTGTGATTCCTTCCGGTCAGATAATGACGGATTGGGAATCAGCATCATCGGGATGGGTGCTGGCGCGGATATGGGCCTGGAAAAACTGGGAATCTTTGTCAAGACAGTGACAGAAGGAGGAGCCGCCCACCGAGATGGAAGGTCAGTAGGGATGGGCGATACCACTTATTTTGTTTTCGATACGATACCGATACTTTTAAAGGCCAGTATCGTCGATATCGATACCGATACGAAACTTCTAAACTGAACTTTTAAATTATGAAATTTATTAAATTATTAAATTACATAAGAGTAAAAGGGGTAATGATACCCACTTAGCTTTATATTTGAAACATTTTAACATTCAATACACCTTAATTGCAACGTATTTTTTACGCGTGGTTAAAATATGTTTACTGTAGTGGTAACCATGGAAATCTACAAATACTATAGTTAAACTACAAAAAAAAATACTTTATAATAAATATATATGAACTACGGTCACTTTAGTAAAAACCACAGTTATTTTCATAAGGGACTGCCTGACCGGCGGTTGCATGCATTAAAATGCAACGTTTTGTTATTCTGACAGCTATGGTTTTATCTTAACATTTACAGAATAGAACATGATCAATATTATCTTTCAACGTTCAATTTAAATAAATGTACAAACTATGTAGGCTACGATTTCAATTTGTTTATTGTGAAATAACTCAAAACATATGTTTTTTCTGTCCTCTGATAAGAATTGTTCTGCCGTTCCCAAAAGCATCAATGATTTCTTATGATACCTTTGGGAAACGCAGCCCTGTTTGAATGCACTGTCAGAAGTGAGTGAATTCTCTCTGTGATTGATTGGTTCTGTCTTGCAACAGATGACGGGATCACAAAAAAAAAAAACATCTTCTATCCTACGCAATTATTCACTAACATAGGTTATTCGTCCAATTCAATACATATTGTACGCATACTTTTTTTTGTTAAATAAACAAAATCACTAAATAAAAAATACACGCACACCTTAGTATCGATATTTTTTATTTGAGTATCGATACTTTTGATACTCGCATCAGTATCGATACGCCCATCCCTAAAGGTCAGTTAGAGAATTACAGGATAGAGTGGGATTTATATGGATTTAAGTGCAAATGAGAGTGAAAAGAAACTGGGATTCCTTTACCTTCTGTCAGTCTGTACTACCAGGACGTCTGCTTTCATCAGTCTGCAAAATGGATTAAATACCAAAGTCACAGAGGCATCATCAGACATGCAGTGGAAACTGTGAGGCTGATGCTTTTAGACTGAAATGAGACAAAGTGAAATAGTCCAAATAAATAGTGTCCATGGTTTTGTTATTTATAAAACAGACCGAGTATTTAATCAACACATATGTGTATGGATGGAGGTAGGGCTGTGCGATATAGCTAAAAAAAATGTATCAACGATATAATGTTTCATATCGTTCGTTATCGATAATTATTGACATTTTTTATAACCTTTTTTAAAACAAAGAGCAATAGGAATTTTTTTTATTTAATTTAACCACTGTATTTATAATTAACCCAATTTATTGAGACAAACAACAAATATTTTTTGTTTTAACAATCAAACACAATAAAAATTAAACAAATATCTAATTTCTAATGTTTTATATGCAGATTTAAATAGGTCTTAAGGAAACTTTTGACATTCCGAGGCCACAGGAGGGCGCAATGAGCAAAATAATGCAGCACATTTAAATTGTCAACGCAAGGAAGTAACTCTATAAAAACGTGCATTACGTCTAAATTAAGAAAATAGCATCATGTATTTATGCATTGCTTAATCCAAAGAGCCAAAGTGCCATTCACACAGACTGCATTTAAAAACAAATGAGACGCAGTGAAAAGGAATAAACCTCCACAAATTCGTGACATGTTTTCTAAAAGTTTAAACTGTTTTAACTTTGCATGGCTTTCTATACATCTCTTGTGTGACGCGAGTGCAGCAGTCATATTTGTCCATCTAAAAAATGCGCTCACTATGCGTTCTGTGTGAATGGCTTGGTTTCGGTTTTAACCCATTCAAGATCTTCTCCGCATTGAGCTACTATATTTCTCTTAATATTTTAATGAATAACGCAGCAGTGGCGCGTCTCGTGGGCTAGACTAACAAAACATTAAAATGCAACAACGTCACTCACATCATCTTCACCGCATCTCGCGCACCACTGATGACGCTCCCTGATGCACAACTAACATTCAAATGCAAATGTTTATTTTAAATTCGACTAATATTCATTCTTTATTCACAATCTCCTCATCACAGGCAGTCACAGCACTCATTTCAACATGTGTTTGTGTGTGCTGTCTGCGTCACTCATAGTACGTGCCTATATCGTGCGTTATATCGAACAATTTTTCTATCAATATCAAAGAAGGTGTACCGTCGATAAATATTGATACCGTTTTATCGCCCAGGCCTAGATGGAGGGATGGTATTTATTGATCTATAATGAGTAGAATCTGACCTTGCAATGGCATCTGAGCTCTTCAGACCCTGGAGTGAGTCATGGCGGTCACAGAGAAGCTATTTCTATCTGTCAAGCTCAAGAGCTCTTTGAAAAATAACAGCAATTCAGCTTAGAGAAGCCCACTTTTGCTTATGACGTTCCTTTAGAGCGCAGGAGATTTAACGAGTGTTAGGAATCTTAAAAACTCACAACGTTAGTTATTTCTCTCCGGTCTTGAGTCAGTAGGTTCATGCTGCATTGCAGTGGCTTCTTCCTCATTTTGGCATGACAGTTAGAAACAGTCGGCCTGGAAGCCACAGGAGACATAAAAATCTAATAAGCCAATGCTAAAATGAGCTGTCGCCACATGTATTGAGTGGGACAGACACTTTAGCACTCTGAAAGGACCTCACCTTCACTCTCTGGCACCTCATTTGTTCTCTTGCTGTCTATCAAACATACATCTGCCTTGGCAAACAGGCTACCTGGGACTGTTTTGGATGGGGCTGGATAGATTGGCATCTTTTATGACTGAGAGGATCGATCGATAATTTTAAAGGCTTGGAATACAAGAAGAGGTTTAGTTAGGCGAGGCACTGATTCACTGCTGCTGTTGGTCAGCTTTCAGACAGAATAAATTATTCCTTTGGCATTGTCAGTTCCTGTACACGTATAGTGATGAGATTGATCAGTATCTTGGCCCAAGATGTAGCAGCCATTTTACAGATGCACTTTTCCTCCCTGAGCTGTCCTGGTTATTTTTCCTTCCGGTAGGATCCAGGTGAATGATCTGATCGTGGAGGTGGATGGAACCAGTCTGGTGGGCGTGACCCAGAATTTCGCTGCATCGGTCCTTAGGAACACCAGCGGCACTGTCAAGTAAGGAAATTAAACAACTTTTTCATAGACATGTGAACTCCTCAAACAGTTCAGGTTTTGCCAGGTCCTACATTTTATTTTAAATTTTATATAAATATTTAATAATATCAAAAATATTATTAAAGATTGAGGTGTTTTTCAATATTTTTTAAGTCTATTTATTTATTAATTAAAAAATCCAGTAAAACAGCAATTTTGTGAAATTTTATTACAATTTAAAATAACCGTTTTATATTTGAATATATTTTTTTATGTAATTTTACCAGCCGTTTCTCCAGTCTTCAGCATCACATGATCCTTCAGAAGGATTCTTTTTATAATCATGCATTTATTTGAAATACATCTTTTTCTAAACAATTTCTAAAAACTGTCACTTTTGATCAGTTTATTGTGTCCTTGCTGAATAAAAGCATTAATTTCCTTTTAAAAAAGAAAAATCTTAGTGATCTGAAATGCTGAAATGTGTGTGTGTGATAGAGTCACATTTATATGACAAAAATAATATAAAATTCTAAAATATTCACTCAAAAAATATCTAGACCAATGCCTTTATTTCTGTATCCAAACAATTAAAAAAAAAAAAAAAAAGATTTAAAAAGCTATATGTCATTGGAGTATTATCAGACTTAGTGTGAATGTGTTCACAGAGATCCACTGCTTCATTTTGAATCTTTGTTGCACATGTTTTTGTACCAAAAATTCAGGTAGACCTCAGGCTTTAGTGTATTAGAATTTAATTTCCCTCCATTTAATCCAGCATTATCTTCAGTCATCTCATTTGGCATCAGATGCTCACTGATTCATTATCATCTCTAATATTACCCTGACAATGCTGTGTATCGAATAGATTGCTGCTTTCTGTTACTTTGATTTAACAAAGATCTAAGACCTGTGTGGTTGCATCTACAGTCAAGATTGGGTAGTTGTGGCATTTCAAACAAGCTCACGCATCTGCATCCTGTTTTCTCTTAAGCTGTTCTGGCTAGGCATGGATGGTGCTTGATTGTAGTGCAGGGAAATGGAAAATGTGATTAATAGACGAGTTGAATAGAATCAAGTCCAGTGGGAGAGAAGATGTTTAATAATAACTTTTATTTGTGAGGAATACCTCAGCACAGAAGCGACTGCCAATCAGTCACTTTTAAATAGGATGCAGTTGAAGGCATCCATGCTGATGAAGGTTTTGAGCCTTTTAGGCTTTATAATGCAGGTCTTTTCTTCCTGTAAATCATCACACCTGAAAACAGTACAGAACTCACTTAAGGAATGACAGCTAGTCCACTAGGTCTTATCTGATTGACTGGTGTGTTTGTGTGTTGCAGGTTTGTGATTGGCCGGGAGAAGCCGGGGGAACAGAGTGAGGTGGCCCAGCTGATTCAGCAGACACTGGAGCAGGAGAGATGGCAGAGAGAAATGATGGAGCAACGCTACAACCCCTACACGGAAGAGGACGAAGAGGTAAAGCTTCATCAGATACACGATGATTTAACTTTTTCAATTTGTGACTAATGCAGATTGAGTATAAGTAACATGGGATTTAATTAAATAACTATATGCACTGCGTGTTCCAGAGTGAAGCGCTGCATTGTGTTAATTTGCATATGGGCAGCTCATGATCTGCTGGTGTTTGCAGCGTCTCAGAGTGGTTTGGTTCGCAGTAAATGCTGCTCCACACAAACTCATCTCTGCATCTGCTCTGAGTCTGGGTCGCTGTAATTTACATTCTGCATTTGGGAACGCAACACGCGCCAACCTTCTTTCGTTCCCATTGTAATGAGAAGCAGTTGTCAACAAAAAAGAAGCTTTAAGGGTTTGCTGCAGTTTTACATTAAAATAAAAGTTTAAAATGAAGAAATTAAGACAGCCATAAATATTAGTATTGTAATTCTACTGTTGTAATTTAAAAATAAATACTTGTATACTCAAATTTTTTATTTTACAGTGGAATATAACCATATAATTTTTTTTTTAATGTAATTCGTGTATTTTTGTTTAGTAATTATTTTTATTATTATATAGCCGTAATGTGTAGGGCTACAAACAAGCAAAGCAAACCTGATTTTTTTTTTTATTGTATTCCAAATCGCAAAAGTTTAATCAGAAAAATTCACAAATCACGCCTTTTCAAATATGTTTCCCAAACACTCCACTATATAATTTTTTTAACCTATTAATTGCAAAGATTTCATTATATTATAGTAAATATTTTGCCAGTGACTGTGAAATAGACTTTTCTCTGTCTCTGTCTTGCGAATAACTGTGTTTAGCTTTGAGGCTTGGATATATTTGGGGCTTAAATATAAATAAAAATGATCAATTATAAAAAATAAAAAAAACATTGTTTTTTGTCTTTATTGTTTTAAATCTATTTTTAGATGTTTGTCTTACATCTGTTACATCTAAAAAATCTATTATTTTGCCTCCAGTTGAGTGGCACTCTGTATTGCAAATGTCACATACTCCTTTTTTGCACCACCAGATTTTTGCACTGACCTCAGATTTCATAAGTTAGACTGGAAACCTAGTCAGTCAGTGTGTCAAGCTTGATGCTTGACCTTGTTATTGGCAATGCATCAAAACACCTGAGGTATTCACTGTTTTTATGGCATGTTTAAAATGTTCAAAGCTCATAAATCAAGTTAAATGAAAGGAAATGTGGGGTTTTAAACAATTTAATTGCATTAATATAGCTGTACCCCTTAATGATGGGTTATTAAAGTGATTTTGGTTGCATGTAGTGGAAGACAGTATGTCACCATTTCTTCACTGAGACACTCTTTCAGGAATCATAAAATCACAGTATTTAGCTCTGTTTTAAAGCACTGCATTGCTTTAACACGTTCATGCTGTACATGTCTCATAATTGTCCTCCACACCTGCCCACATTGGCATGGTGTGAGGGGAATTGATTAATAATTCAGATGTTGAAGATTCACAGTTCTCGCAGTCGGTATTCTTGGAGATCTTGGGTGTGAAAGTAAGGACAGAATGCCATGGCAGTGTGTCTCAAAAAATGTTTGTAAGAAATGTTTCTTTTAATAAAATCAACATGATTTCTGAAGAATCATGTGACTGAAGACTGGAGTAATGACTGCTACACAGGATCACAGGAAGAAATTATATATTGAAATATAATAAAATGAAAAACAGTTATTTTAAAATGTAATATTATTTCAAAATCTTACTGTTTTGATTACATTATTATTATTTTTTCATTACATAAATGCAGCTTTGGTGAGTGTAAGAAAATTCTTTTAAAAAATGTACTGACCTCAAACTTGATATAAAATAATTATAATAAATGGTCATATATAATTTAAATAATATTGATATTTATATATTTTTTTATTTTTATAATTAATACATTATAATTAGTTAATATCATTATCTATTAGTTTTTTAATAATGCAGTATTTAATTAGTATTTATAATTGTTTTCAATTCATTTCTTAACTGTAATAAAATAAAGTACAGATAATATATAACAATAATCTCAATCTGAAAGAATCAAAATCTATACCAAAGCATTTTGTCCCCATTGCTGGAAAAGTAGATTTTTTTTAATTTTGTATTTTACAATTTACAAGGATTTTTTTGATAAGAAATTTTTCTATTCTATTGTGTCATTAGTTGACAAGTGATAAGTAATTTTAATAGAGCATATATGGTAACTCAACTGTAATATAGCATATATAAAACCGTATGTATATATATCTATATTGAGGTCTAGCTATAAATAACCCGCACTGTAATATCTGTAGTAAAATGATTTTCACTCTTTTCTTGCAAATAATAGTCATTGTATCACTCGAGGCTGAACTGATACTAGCATACAAAACTGACCAATTGCAAAATTCATTATTAACAAGAAAACGTTTCTTCAGAGGAATCAAGATGTTCACCAAGTGATTCTGTCATGTGTCATTAACTGTGGCTGTTTGCCTGATGAGAGTTTGCACTCATCCAGACAGGAAGTCATTGTGCGAGAGTTTGCTTGCTCGTGTCCCAACTTGCAGGGGAAGTCCTTTGTTAAAAGGATGTTTGTGATAGTGGTGTATTTGCAGCGGCTCTTAGGGAGTGTTGGGTGTACGACGGCCTTTTGAGGTCAGGGTAATTGCAGTTTTAGGATGTGGAGAACATGTTGGATGCTTTATTTCAGATGTGTTGGGACATGCTTTCATGGCTGTGATCCTCAGAAATTCTCAAGAGACTTTGTATGTTTGTTTATGGTCCAAGATTTTCTCAACAGCTCCCAAATCATTTCAAATGTGGCACATCAATGTATCGCGTGGTTCAATTCTGTCATTTTGCTTCTACTTAGGGTGACCATACGTGCCATTTTCCCAGGACGCGTCCTGGCCAGGATTTCTATATTGCCTAAAATATCTAGGTTTTGGCTTTTTGTTTGCGTGTGCAGACCGATCGGACATCAAAATACCTCGAGAGCATTTTGAAAGCATAAGGAACCGTCTGTATGGTATTTTGATGTCATACACCGATCGGTCTGCACACGCAAACAAAGCCAAAACCTAGATATTTTAGGCAATATAGAAATCCTGGCCAGGACGTGTCCTGGGAAAATGGCACGTATGGTCACCCTACTTCTACTTGCCTTTACTTCATCTTCCTGCAGCTGCACAGTCAATTCAAAATGGTGGTTGGCCAGTCACAGTGTTTTTTTTTTTTTTTACATGTCTGCCATGTGTTTTCCTCTTGATCCAGTTGGTTTCTGCCTAGCTAAACTCTGACATCTAGTGGTTAATGTTACCAACACACTGATCAGAAACCAACACATGTCCGAGTCTAGAATCCTTATCAAATGTCTGATACAGAAACTTCTTTAGCTTCAAAATCCATAAATTGTTTATGGTCAGATAAACAAATCTCAGCTGCACTGAAAAGCAGCATGTGTCTCAATATCCATCTCTCTTTCTTTCTCGATATCTTGATCATGTTCAGACGGGTGAATATGCCACCGATGAAGAAGGAGAGATGAGCCCCATGTTTCCTAATGCCATCGAGGTGTTTGACCTGGCAGAGAATGAAGACATGCTCTCTCCTGTGGAGATGGACCCAGAGAAACTTGCACACAAGTTTAAGGAGGTCAGTGGGACACACAAGAAAACTTCTAAATCTGACCACTCATAAACGCATGACCAGAAAAAAAATGTGCAAACCGATCCACGATGCCATTTTTTACTTTGATTTGCCTTTTGAAATTAACTGGGAATTGACCCAATATTAAACAGATGCAGCTGATTTTAATTTTATTTTAATTTTATTTATATTATGATCAATAGCTTACGATATGAATCTAGAGTTTGTATTTATTTATTTTCTTAATTACTTATTTCGCACTGAAGCTCCAATATGGAAATGTTGGTCTATATCAGCAATTTTTTTTTTTTTTTTTTACAATCAATAAGCAATGTTCACACTGTAAAAAAAGAAATAAAAAAAAAAGAAAAGAAAAATGTAGTTGTAAATAATAAAAAGATTATTTCACAAGAAAATACTATTTACATTTTTCTTCTTCAAAATTTCATGATTAATTAAATGTTACTTGCTGTTTCTTTCTAATTGTTTGTGAAACTTACTAGCAATTTCTGAGTGAAAATTGTTTCTACACCATTTTTTTCAGTGCAATAAATCTGCTGGTTTTTTGTTTGTTTGCTTGTTTTAATAAAAAATATCATTCACCCTGTGTCTCAAATTTAGAATTATATGCTACACTGTTCTACAAATGTTTATATATACAGTGGGGATAAAAAGTATTTAGTCAGCCACCAATTTGTGCAAGTTCTCCCACTTAAAAAGATTTGAGAGGCCTGTAATTTTCATCATAGTATACCTCAACTATGAGAGACAAAATGAGAAAAAAATATCCAGAAAATCACTTTGTAGGATTTTTAAAGAATTAATTGGTAAATTCCTCGGTAAAATAAGTATTTGGTCACCTACAAACAAGCAAGATTTCTGGCTCTCACAGACCTGTAACTTCTTCTTTAAGAGGCTCCTCTGTCCTCCACTCGTTACCTGTATTAATGGCATCTGTTTGAACTCATTGTCAGTATAAAAGACACCTGTCCACAACATCAAACAGTCACACTCCAAACTCCACCATGGCCAAGACCTAAGAGCTGTCAAAGGACACCAGAAACCAAATTGTAGACCTGCACCAGGCTGGGAAGACTGAATCTGCAATAGGTAAGCAGCTTGGTGTGAAGAAATCAACTGTGGAAGCAATTATTAGAAAATGGAAGACATAAAAAACCACTGATAATCTCCCTCGATCTGAGGCTCCACACAACATCTCACCCCGTGGGGTCAAAATGATAACAAGAACTGTGAGCAAAAATCCCAGAAACACACGGGGGGACCTAGTGAACGACCTGCAGAGAGCTGGGACCAAAGTAAAAAAGGCTACCATCAGTAACACACTGCAACGCCAGGGACTCAAATCCTGCAGTGCAAGACGTGTCCCCCTGCTTAAGCCAGTACATTTCCAGGCCCGTCTGAAGTTTGCTAGAGAGCATTTTGGATGATCCAGAAGAGGATTGGGAGTATGTCATATGGTCAGATGAAACCAAAGTATAACTTTTTGGTAAAAACTCAACTTTCGTGTTTGGAGGAGAAAGAATGCTGAGTTGTATCCAAAGAACACCATACCTACTGTGAAGCATTTCTTTGGGGCTGTTCTTTGGGGCTGTTTTTCTGCAAAGGGGCCAGGAAGACTGATCCGTTTAAACGAAAGAATGAATGGGGCCATGTATCGTGAGATTTTGAGTGAAAACTTCCTTCCATCAGCAAGGGCATTGAAGACGAAACGTGGCTGGGTCTTTCAGCATGACAATGATCCAAACACACCGCCCGGGCAACGAAGTATTGGCTTCGTAAGAAGCATTTCAAGGTCCTGTAGTGGCCTAGCCAGTATCCAGATCTCAACCCCATAGAAAATCTTTGGAGGGAATTGAAAATCCGTGTTGCCCAGCGACAGCCCCAATACATTACTGCTCTAGAGGAGATCTGCTTTGAGGAATGGGCCAAAATACCAGCAACGGTGTGTTAAAACCTTGTGAAGACTTACAGAAAAGGTTTTGCCAACAAAGGGTATATAACAAAGCATTGAGATTAAATTTTGTTATTGACCAAAAACTTATTTTCCACCATAATTTGCAAATAACTTAAAAATCATACTATGTGATTTTCTGGATTTTTTTTTTCCCCTCATTTTGTCTCTCATATTGAGGTATACCTATGATGAAAATTACAGGCCTCTCTCATCTTTTTAAGTGGGATAACTTGCACAATTGGTGGCTGACTAAATACTTTTTTTCCCCACTGTATACACTGAACAAAATTATAAACGCAACACTTTTGATTTTGCCCCCATTTTTTATGAGCTGAACTCAAAGATCTAAGACTTTTTCTATATACACAAAAGGCTTATTTCTATCAAATATGTTTCACAAATCTGTCTAAATCTGTGTTGTGAGCACTTCTCCCTTGCCGAGATAATCCATCCACCTCACAGGTGTGGCATATCAAGATGCTGAATAGACAGCATGATTATTGCACAGGTGTGCCTTAGGCTGGCCACAATAAAAGTTATTTTAACTCAATAATCAAAAAAAATGTGCATCTCTGTCTCCAGCTCCAGATAAAACATGCTGTGACCCAGGCTGAGATCCAGCAGCTCAAGAAGAAGGTATGACTGTCCATCACAGACACCACTTGTACATGTCATTTTATTTGCTTGCTTTTGATTTGAATAAACATTTGTAAGAGATCTTTAAACAACCTTTATTTACCCTTGTGACGATCTCTCCGTCTCTCTCTAGCTGGCTCACGCTGAGCAGGATAAGCTGCGCTGGCGGATGGAGAGGGCTCAGTTGGAGCAGACGGTGAGAGAGAATAAGGAGCGGATGGAGAAGTTGGAGGGCTATTGGATGGAGGCTCAGAGCTTGTGCCAGGCGGTGGATGAGCACCTGAAAGAGACACAGACACAGTACCAAGCGCTGGAGCGCAAGTACAGCAAAGCCAAACGCCTCATCAAAGAGTACCAGCAGAAGTGAGTGCCATGAATTGGGGATAATAGCGAGTCTGACTCAATATAATGACTTGAATCAGGATCACAAAACAAAATAAGCATGTTCGAGGGGTTTGTGATTGAAGGAATTAGACAAAACTCCTTCATGTGACCTAGTGAAAGGGTTTAACTGTGTTGTGTGCATATATGTGTGTCTTAATGCAGAGAGATTGAGTATTTGAAGAAGGAGACGGCCCAGCGCAGAGCACAAGAGGAGTCAGAGGCCACCCACAAGGTGGAGACAGAAAACCTCCAGGAGAAGGTGCGTTTGGAAATCAGAAACCATTTATTCTTATTCACTCACACACTGGGTGATTGCAAATACTAGTTTTATATGACATTTATTAGTGGTGCCTACTCTATTGATTTAGAGATTCTTTTATTTGTCTTTAAATCTTTAAACAGACAGTCACCTACTTACAAATCGAGCCTTCTGTCTAAGCATAATCCATCAAGATCCCTCAGATCTTCAGATCAGAGGTGGTGGACTGGTCCTAGAGCAAGAATAAAACTGAGAAATTATCCGGCTTTTTCAGTAGTTGTACCAAAACTGTGGAGGAGCCTCAAGTGCTCAAACACTTTCTGATTTTAAAGTTTGTTTTTCTTGGCTTTTATTGTATTGTAGAGTTTCATGTAATCTCCTTTACTGTGTTTTTGTTTTGTTTGTTTACATGATGTTATAATTTTCAGCACTGTACAGCACTTTCGTCAACTTTTAGTTGTTTTAAATTGTGCTTTAGAAATAAACTTGAACTTGAAGCAAACATCACTATTATTAACCCTATTTTTAGTTGAACGCTGCATTTTTAGAGAGGCGTGTCATGCATGAGATGCTGCAAAAGATGTGAGATGTGAGCACAGCAGTCAAAAAATGTTTGTCTATTTACAAAGAAAACAATGAAAAAATAATGGAGGGGAAAGGAAAAACTGTGAACCTGCCCTAAGGGTTTACATTTATTGTATTGTTCAAAATTTTGGGTCAGTATTTTTATTTTATTTTTTTCTTTGAGAAAGAGAAATTAATTTAGCAAATCATTAATTATCATCCTTCTATTCATTTAGGCAGACTATTTTATCCAAGTACTCCAAAATAAGTAATACAAGCAATTTATCATAAGGAGGCAATAACACAAAAAACTGATCAAAATTGACAGTAAAAACTTTCATAATGGCACAGAAGATTTAATTTATTAAAGAATCCTGAAAAAAAGTAAATCAGCATATTACAATGATTTCTGAAGAATCATGTGACACTGAAGACTGGAATATGTGCGGGGAGAGGAGTAAGGGGGCTGAAAATTCAGCTTTGCATCACAGGAATAAATTACATTTTTAAAAATATTCACATAGAAAACAATTATTTTTAATTGTAATAATATTTTACGATATTGCTGTTTTACTGTATTTGTGATCAAATAAATGGAGCCTTGGTGAGCATACAGTAAGAGACATTTTCTAAAATATTAACAACCCCAAACTTTTGAACAGTAATGTATGCATTTAAAGATAAAAGCATTTGCCACATACATAAAAATGGTGACAATAAGTGTACCTGACCTGAATTTCACTCTTTTTCCATCTCAGGTTACAGACTTGGAGTCAAAGGTTGGTGCCCTGAAGAGCTTGGAGCCGTCGTAAACCTTCCGCTGTGGAAATGACGGAGAGAATGACAGAAACGCCTTGAACTCCGCCCACTCTACCCTCCGACCACATTTTCCCTCCATGACCTGAAGAGCCTGGTGAACTACAGGAAACATGCTGAGGGGATGTTACCGGGGACCAAGAGGGGACAAAACAAACACTGTACCAGACGCCGAAGGGACGTCAAGACATCAGGAGGCCCTTTTTATAGTCATTTAGTCATCTTCTCCATTTCTTTTTAAGCGCCCTTAAAGGTATTATGAGCCTCTCTGCTCTCGGCAGGAATGTAGAACCTAAATGTTCACTCACTTGCTTGCAGGAGAAGAATGAAACGGTTGCTGGACAAAGACGGCATACCCACAGTGTAGGATCAGAGTGAGAGGCGGCCTGTATAGCAGTGACTGACAAGAGGACAGTTTGTATATATTCTGGCATATATCTAAATATTAAAATCGCTTAAGCAATGTTCTGGGGGGGAGGAGAAGGGGTAAGGGCTTTACTTTTCACATCTAGGCAAATAATACAGTGAAAATGGTCCATTTTTTTTCTTTTTAGGACAAAATTGGAAAACATGGTGTGAAAACATTTACAGTTAGCATTCAGGGGCTTCTCATGTTTGCTTTCTGTGTAAAAGACATGTTAATGGAAGTGTAGAATGAGTAGGGGCTTATGGGTGATGATTTCTTCACAGGAGAAACATCACTCTGTGCTCTAACTTCAGTGCTTGTTGGTGTAGTGCTCATTGCACTGCGCTGTGTGCCTCGGTCAACCCTGCAATGTCGTCTGACTCTCTTACGTAACAGAGTTAGACTTCTGCATCAATCAGAAATATGGCCTTGTTTTATTGCTACCCAAAACCTTTCACCAGCCCTCTCTGTTTAAGCAGACTCGTCGTGTGTTTACTCCGATGTAAGTGCACTCAGATTGCACTAGTCCAGGAGAATCCTTAAGTTGTATGCCTCTGTTGGCTGCCATTCCTCCTCTCTCCTGATGGATGTGGATTGATTCAGTATTATCGTTCCATATACTATGATGTGGAATCTCCTTTTAGTTGGATTGTGGTGTTATAAGCCACTTTTGTCTTTGTTATTTTGTCTTAAATGTGTTTGTACTCCTGGGAAAACTGGAATTTTGACACGGCAATTGAAGGAATTTGAGAGTTTAATTATATGGTTTTAAGTAGGGTTTAAGCATGTTGGAGATACTGAGCCTCATTCGTAGGACACAAGCAGAAATTAGGTGTCAAGTCTCCATAAAACAACTCTTGGGGGCCATTCACACAGAGCCAACGTTTTTTCCCCATTCCACAAAAAAAGTTTTAAGACGCGTCCAATAAAAAAAAAAAAACCTTTTTTTTTTTTTTTTACTTATTTGTAATTGGAGCAAAACGCAGCTACATGCGTCAAAAGCCACAAGACGCCAGCGCAAAGGTCAACCACGTCCATCTAGCACGTATTTACATAGAAAACAACTGAAAAGTAGAGCAGTGAAAAAGGGAAAGGCGTTTTGGATGAAACCACCCCCACGTAAATGTAAGGGTTGGTTCACACAGAATGCGTTTTGCATTCTACTGCATTGCTTTTTTGTTATTTTTCTCATAAAACGTATGAACTTCGCGTTTGTAAGACACTGTCAAGTGTCAACCCTGCGTTCTTTTCTTCTTCATTAGTTGAACTGCAACGGAAGAACACCTTCTGTGTGAACGGTCCCCAATCTGTGGAGTGCAGATTATTTTCTTTAGTTCAATCAGATAGTTGTGTCCTATTTTTACTGTTGGGCTTCTCACGTCAACCGTATTCATGAAAGAGAATCGAGTTGGTTTTTCAAATGCCAAAAAACTGTTATTCCCAGCTTAGTATTGAAAACCTTAAAGAGTATTGTAGTTCTTCCCATTTCCCTCCTGAAAGTATTTGTTGTTCAGCTTTTTACGAACTTCTCATTTTATGTGACTGTTCATTTTCATGTAGTTTTTAGTATTTTTTTTTTAAATGTTACAAGTAATTTTCTGTTTAACATTGGTTGATCAAGCATCATGTTGATCAAGCAACAGGGTAACACTGAGAGAATACAAACGATGCTGCAGAGTTTTGTGAAACAATTGGTAGGAACATCATATAATAGGAATCTTAAAGTCACTGCTATTCTGCTAACCTATATGAATTTCAATCATCCTAAACCACAATTAGACTGAGCTTACACTCTTAAAAATAAAGGTGCTTCACGATGCCATAGAAGAACCTTTTTGTCTAAATGGTTCCATAAAGAACTTTTAACATCTGAAGAACCTTTCTGTTTCACAAAAGGTTCTTTGTGGCGAAAAAAGGTTCTTCAGATTATAAAAAGGTAAGAAAGAGATGGTTCTTTAAAGAACCTTTGACGGAATGGTTCTTTGTGGAACCAAAAATGGTTATTGTACGGCATTGTGTGAAGAACCTTTTGAAGCACCTTTATTTTTAAGAGTGTATGTCTGACTTTCCATGTCATAGTCACCTAAAATCATTTTTCAAGCAAGCAAGAACAAGCACTGACTGGAAATCAGAATTATGGGACTATTTTCTCAGTTATACTGCTCTTAATTCGTTGACTCTTTAACCCTAACTAGACACCTGTTATCTAGCAATCAAGTGCAGAATGGTGTTTGAGAAATTGAAATAATTCCACAATGATTAATGCAGCAGTAAATGTATATAATAGAGCCGTTTTAAGGGCTTTTTTTTTCTTTCTTTTATTTGCACAATGTCAAGGAAACCTTGATTTCCCATCCGTAAGAAAGCCCACTGGCTTTGACAAGGACCTTAGCAAAGATATCCGAATAAAACGGTCTTATTTGCTGTGTATAGTTCTGTTTACTGCGAGCCTCTGTTTGCTGAAATGTAATATTGTAATGTCTAGTACACGACGACCATGTTTATGGATGTCCAGACAGTGGCACAGTTAAAACATTTCTTATCCCAGAGCGTCACACGAGCAAACTGAGTTATGGAGGTAAAGGACACTTTGAATCTTATAAACGCTTTTAATTTTTCACATTTTAGCTTAGCTTAGCTGCTGCCTTTAATGAAATGAATTTGCTTCCATGTACAGGAAAGAGCTCTGTGTTTCTCTCCTCACTTGCTGGTGTAATAGTTGTTCCTCTTTATTTTTGGTTTCCTACAGTGTACTTCAGTCTAATAATAAGATGAGTACAGATAACATGTTTAAAGATGTTACGTTGCAGTGTCGTTAAACAAGCAGCAACTTGCTTGGAACTATATTGGAGGGGAAAAAGTGTCTACAAACGCCACAATTTGTAATTTGATTGTAATTGCTATAATTATGACACTGTCACATTTGTCTGACACCTAACATAAAGCAGGAATGCCGATTTTATAGTTGTTTTACGAACTCGACTCCATTTCCTCTGTTTAGTTCCTCTTTTTTTTACCAGAGGAAGATGTTCTCTATTTGAAATAAGCGTCATCATGAGTGATAATTGCATAAGTACTGTCATAATAAATGCAGAAATGCTCTGAGCAACAGTTTGAAATTGTCTGTTTTGAAAGGCAAAGTGCGATCGATGAGAAGGTGAGTTGCTACCCTGTTGAAAAAACCAGCATATGCTGGTTAGGTATGTTTTGATGCTGGTTTAAGCTGGTCCTTTGCTGGTTTAAGATGG
The DNA here is from genome assembly GCA_018155175.1 of Sinocyclocheilus anophthalmus. Classification (NCBI taxonomy): domain Eukaryota; kingdom Metazoa; phylum Chordata; class Actinopteri; order Cypriniformes; family Cyprinidae; genus Sinocyclocheilus; species Sinocyclocheilus anophthalmus. Next base: position 41,870 of record JADLZN010012178.1, read on the forward strand.
TCCTTTGCTGGTTTTTGCTGGTTTAAGCTGGTCTTTTGCTGGTTTTTGCTGGTTTAAGCTGGTCCTTTGCTGGTTTATCCTGGTCCTTTGCTGGTTCATGCTGGTCCTTTGCTGGTATAAGATGGTCCTATGCGGGTTTAAGATGGTCCCTATGCGAGTTAAAGCTGGTCCTATGTGGGTTTAAGCTGGTCCTTTGCTAAGCTGGTATGCCAGCACATGACCACATATAACCCGCAAAATACTGCAGCATAAACCAGCAAAAGTCACGCATAAGCAACAAAGACATCAAAGGACCAGTTAAAACCAGCAAAGGACCAGCATAAACCAGCAAAGGACCAGCATAAACCAGCAAAGGACCAGCATAAACCAGCAAAGGACCAGCATCCAATATCCCAACCGTTCAAACAGTTACCCTCATTCCAGCATATGCTTTTTTTTCAACAGGGTATCATGCTTTGTAAGTTGAATAGCGATAGTAATATGTTGAAACCAATTACGCCTCTCATCTATATCGATACAGGAGACCACAGAGTCATTATTTTTCTGTACATTACAAACATTTCAATTTGTCAACAGCACAAAAACTATGTGGAAAAATAATGCATTGCTTCTGTGATATCAGTATGTTTGGAATGTAATTATTTCTGCAATTCCATTTTTTTTTTCTTGTTATTATTTGTTAAATGGATCCAAGCTACTCTACACTACATTTTAAGAAAAAGATGGCCTTTCTTGTTATTTTATTGCGGTATAGCGCGTTTTCGGAATTGTGATTGAATCATTCCTTTGAGTCGATTCTTTTCAAAGAACCGATTTGAGTGGTTCAATTGTAAATTCGACTAATCTGACTGCAGCAGATTCAAATGATACAGTCAGAGCAAGTCACATGTAGGCTAAATGACAGAACTGGGGCCGGTTGCATAAACTGCTTAGACTTAAAAAGTTAGTCATCTAGTTTTCTTCAAAACAGTTTCAAAACTTTTCTAACTCGGTTACAAAAAGGTAGACTGTCCCAATTTGAATCAGAAAAGTAACATTGATTACCTCTTGGCTAACTGCTAGTTCTTAAGACATTTTAACATAATGACTATGTTTATGCAACTGGCCCCTGGTCTTGTTCGACTTGAGCCAAAAACGAGAGTAATATGAAGCTCGAGAGCTCTGATTACAATTACTAATAATCTGATCCTAATTTAAAATCTTTGGCTAGAAAGCCTTTTGGTTTTAAGAAATATCAAATAAAACACTATTCTTGCACCATGTACAAACACACACTTACTGAAGCAGAACGTCTGGAGTGCTCATCACAAGAGGCTTTATTTTAGATGCATCATTGACTCGTGTCAAGAAAAGGGGGCGGGGCAATATCGTATGCCCCACCCTCCGTGTCTTTCATTGGACATGTCTGCGTTTCAGATAATCGCACTGTAAACACAGACTTCTGTACAAAACCAAAAAACTACAAGAGAATACCCGCTTTAAAAAGATCAACCAAAAACAAATGAGAAACTTTGACCAAATGAAAACCGCAAAATCCAACTAAACCACCTACATGCTGTACAATTCATCCATTGCAGACAGACAATGCAAAAAAAAAAAAACTATGCAACCAAAACAGAGGATATGTACAAGTCATCTGTAATGGATAAGAAATTATATCAAACCAAAACAACAAAAACCAGTGAATATGCTATACAATTCTTTCATCGCAAACCACAGACTCTGTCTGGGACGTCGCCTTTTAAACTGTACACGTACGTTTTTTTTTCTTAGATTTACAAAACAAATATTCATCTTGAGAGTCCATCTCATAGCTCTTACATAAAATAGAGTCATATTCATATTTATTTTTGCTATTTACATGACGTATGTACAGTGCAGCCTTACAGGCCATCCTTTGCATGACCTCAGGAGGAGATCCTGAGAGAGTCCAATCCAAGACAAGTCATCCCATACAGAGCCTATTTTCAGCTTGGGATCATTCTGGAGAAAAACTTGGGTGCAAATAAACACTTTTCCATTTATTATGAGAATGAACCTTACACCAGGCCCTTTCAACATAACGTACAAGGGCAAACTGCATTACAAAATACTGCATTTTGGTCAATTTTTTTGGTCTGTTAGTAATCTTTAATAAATTAACAGCAAAGATCAATTTGGCTTCAAAGCTGCAAAAATAATTATCTGTATTTTTGTCTTGTTTTTCTATCTAAACATCCTTAAAACAAGATCAATTTAATTAAATTATATATTAATATTCCTGAATTTCTTCTGTATTATGACTTCATCATTTACATTATTCAGGTTTATTATAGAATATGTTGTACGTTGGAGCTGGTCTTGGATTCGGGACTCATTTTTGATGGCTGGGGATCCATATTATTCAGAACACTAACATCGAATGACTGCAGCCAATTGCACAGGGTTGCAGTAAGTGCCAAAGTTGGCAGGGGAGGAGGGAAGACCAAAGGTCAGAGTTCAAGAGGTCAGATTGTCTCATGTATTTTAGGGGTCATGAATGGCCAAAATGCAGTCTGTGTTTCTGAAGGCCCGGATGACAAGTTGTACAGATTAAGCTTATTCCGGTTTGGTTCAGTTCAACTGATGGCAGTGCAATCAGAACAGGTTTCCCTTCAGTCGTGAACAGCGAGAAACAAAACAAAAAAAGTAGAAATGAATCCAGACCACTATGCGTGGTCATAATTAACATTGACACAGAATCACTCAAAGCACAATTCACACCATTTTCATGAACAAATTTCCTCGTTTGATGATTTGGAGGCGGAGCCTGAGATGACTGACAGCCCAGCTGGGTTGATCTGTGACAATGGTGAATGAAGGGTTGGGTGTGTGGGTTTATTGGCGGGAACTAGAGCTTTTGTAGATATGGCTTGTAGGTACGCTTGGTCCCTTCACATGTCTTTTGGCTCCAGCTTGCTGGACATCTCAAAAAGAAGGTTCTGATTGTCGATGACCTGCAGTTGCCGAACATACGCTTTTGTCTGGAGGTGAGAGGGGGACGGCTCGGCTTCCATTGCTGTGAGAAAGACAGAAAGAGAAAAAGAAATCAATTAAGGGCACTGAAAGAAAGAAACCGTTATAAAATCTGAAATTCTACTTTAGAACACCTTTTTTATAAATAAATGTATGTAACATTTATAGTATACATTTACACACTACTGGTCAAAAGTTTGGAATAATTAAAATTTTTTTATGTTTTAAAGTCAGACTCATAGTGTATATATATATATATATATATAAAACAGTTCATTTGAATTAGCACAAGAGACTTCTTTCAACAACACTAAACATTTGAATTATTCTACTTTTAACCGGTAGTGTAAATATAACTATTATTTCAAACAAATTATTTGAAATGATTTATTTAACGTTTATAGCTAAAAATTGCAATTACACAATCAAGATTTTAAACTAGAAGTCCCGAATTTTGATAGCAGGTTTGCAAAGGTAGCAAACCTCCCATCATAATCAATCATGTTTGATACACGAGCGGCACTAACGTATAGAGACCTCGGCTTGTAACTATACTCTAATTACTATTTTGAAAATTATAACGCGTTAAATTACTCCATTACTAAAAAAAGTAATCAAATTACAGTAATGCGTTACCGCCCAACACTGTTCTCCAATAATTACTGTAAACTGCAGATGAGTATGTGTATTGATTAAGAGGTGATACTGTGGCTGACCACATGGTGGCGTGGTAGAGCTGAGGTACCAGCATAACATGCTCACAAACACTCAAGTCCAGCTGACCTGACTTTACTCACACACAGCATCCTTTGCTAAGCCACACTTTTCAAAAAGAGAGTAGAAAAAAACTGCAAGAAGAGAGAGAGAGAGAGAGAGAGAACGCAGGAGGAAGGAAAACAGCTCTTTCAGTAGCTATGAATAGCTGCGCATTGTCCTCTCTGATCTCAAGAAAAAAAAACTGTCGCTTTGCCTCTGCATCAGATTCAGCTGTCACTCAAGTTATAGTGAGACAGATGCTGCTGCTGCTGCAGGTTCACACACATCCAAGACCAACCGCTCATTTACTTTAAACCTATGCTGCTGGAATCATTTTCTGTTTCAAAGATATGTATTTCAAATAAATGCTGTTGATTAGCATTTTCTGTTCATCCAAAATCCTGAAAAAAATGTATCATGTTTTTCCACAAAAATATTAAGCAGCACAACTTTTTTCAACATTGATAATAATAAGAAATGTTTTTTGAGCAGCAAATCAGCATATCAGGATGATTTCTGAAGGATCATGTGACACTGAAGACTGGAGTAATGATGCTGAAAATTAGGCTTTGCTATTTTTAAATGGTAAAAATATTTCACAATATTACTGTTTTATAGTGCTTTTGATTTGAAAAATGCAGCCTTGGTAAACATAAGAGTTTTCTCTCAAAAACATTTAAAAAAATTGCGTCGACCCCAAACTTTGAACCTTAGTGTACATTCATCTTGTGTTGAGAGACAAAGATATTGATTAACAAGAAACACTTTTGAAACTCTTTCATAGCTCAGCTTGAATGGAGTCATGTTTCAAGTATGCAACTTTTTCCTCAGATATTTCCTAAAAATAGCTTAGGATAACAAAAACGAAATGTGGAGAGCAGAGCCCATATCATTTAGCCTTAGACAATTCTATAAAGAATTTCAAACTGAAATATGACCATTTGCATGAGCGTCTTTCGATCAATGTCTTGAAGCAACACTGGAGGCTGAATTAATTTCCTCTGAGATTTTTTTTTCTAACAATAAAAACTGATCTGAGATCATCTGCAGCCTCCTTCCTTTGACACTTTGACAGCAGGAGCGCATTAGAGACAATTGCAGAGTCATTAAGTCTCACATCCGAGCAGCTCCCCCAAAGTTCAAACCCGCTGTAAGGGAAACGGTGGCAGGAGGAGCTCTGCATGGTCAATGGCTGTAATGTATCTATTGAAATCGATGCCCTCTGGCCTCGACACGTCACCAAATGAGCCTCAGCCAGCATATAGAAATGTCATTGCTTACATGGGCGACAGATGGAATGTCATGCTACACCAGCATAAATCGACTGACAAACATTCAATTAAATATTATCTCACAATGGAGTGTTCTGAATGTGTGACAATAAAGACGGTGGACAGAGGTTTTGGATGCATCTAAATTAAATTCTTTGCAGCGCATACAGAAAAATGGATGGTTCTAAAAAGGCCACTTCTACGCACCAGACTGAAAAAGTGCAGTGCGCTTGGCTGGCCATCAATTCCTCTAATGGAAATGGATGAGGGCAATCCACTCAGGTAGATGGAGGGAGAATGAGCCCTGATAATTACAGCCCTCGGTCAGAGCCAGAGACAGGAAAATTAGTGGCCTGATGCACGAGATCTGCTGCTCGACTTCAACAGACTGGAGACAATGCACAGCAGCTACAGAAGTGAACAAAGAGCTGATAAAATAATCATACTAAAATAATAGGCCAAAGGGGCTGACTCCGTTATAGTGCTCCTCAAATATGGCGGAACATTAACAAGTCGCTTTGAGGGCCATATTGGAAACACCTCCAATATGGTAATAAACAGTATGGTAATACCTACAATAACATGGTAGGAAATAAATACACTTTCATTCAAAAGTTTCAGGTCAGTAAGTTCTTTTTATGTTTTTGAAAGAAGTCACATATTCTCATCAAGGCTGCATTCATTTAATTAAACATACAGTAAAAACAGTATTTTTGTGAAATATTACAATTTAAAATAAAAATGTTCTTTTTCAATTTATTTTAAAATATAATTTATCAATGTGATGACAAATTTCCAGTCTTCAGTGTCACACGAATCTTCAGAAAACATTCTAATATACAGATTTGCAGCTAAAGAAATATTTCTTATTATTATCAATGTTAAGAACGGTTATATTTTTAATGTTGTTGTGGAAACCGTGATACATTTTTCTTTCTTTTCAGGATTTTTCAGGATTCCAAAACTTAAACAATAGTCTACAAACGTCCAGCTCCTGTTGCTCAAGATTTTCTAAAAAGGGTTGCTAAGGTTGATGTGCATTCTAGAGAAAAAAAATACCTCTATCAAAAGGCAACTGCCATATTGAGAGTTATGATATTTGAGTTTTCGAATAGATTTTTTGCTTTCTCCTGTCATAGCTCCAGTTTGTCTGTTGAGTTAAAAAAAATAATATATATTTTTTATTATTTAGGAAATTAAAAAAGTACTTTATGGAAAGATGGTTGTCATGATTCTTTTTAAAAACTATTCACTACTATTATACAAATTCAACCACTACTATTTTTCTCTGAATGAAAACATTTTATAGAAAAGTCTCAATCTTATTCAAATCTCTTTTTAAATAATACATTTAAAGCATTTACCACAATCATGACAATTGGTTTTTGTGTTTACCACATGCTGATCATAGAAATGGTGCTTTGAAATGATCGTGATAATGATAAAATTATGCATGACGACCTCAAAACAAACAGCCAGCAGGGAAGGAAAGGAGAATCTTTGCGGGTGTGACGGTGGCTGTAAAACCGAAACGACATTCAACATAACTGTTTTGTCTGTGAGCATAAATGTTTTGAAGCACTGCCCAGCTGTTGCATGTGTTTGTGTACACACACACTGTGGGCGTGTGTGTGTTGTGTGTTATGAAGCGGTGCCCTGTGGCTCATGGCCCCGAGGGCTGTGCTGTCCCAAACAGATGGGCTGTGGCAGGGTGGAGCAGCAGTCTCCTAGAACTAATCCACTCAGACAGGTGTGTATGCAAGCACGTGTGTGTGTGTGTGCGCGCGTTTTTATGACAAATGAGGACAAATGTGTATAATGACAAAGGTATAACAAAGGTATTACAAGGAGAAGGTGAATTTTCAGTACATTACCCCATGTCCCCACTTTTCAAAAACTTATAAATCACACAGAGTGAGTTTTATTGAAAATCTGAATAGCACAAAGTTTCCGTACTGGTATTGTGTGTGGTGTGGTACGAGTTATTACGTCTGTTGTTATTTGGCGGGTGGAGCCCCTGCTTACTTTGCACTTACATTGACAGTGGGCGCCTATGGGGGGTTTTGTGTGTGTGTGTGTGTGTGTGTGTGTGTGTGTGGTGTGTGTGTGTGTGTGGTTGTGTGTGTGTGGGTGTGTGTGTGTGTGTGTGTGTTGTGTGTGTGTTGGGCCCCCGTGCATGCTTGTGTGTGTGGTGTGTTTGTGTGCAGGAATACACAATACCTACTGAGTGCTCGCTATCCGCCGTGATGCTGCGCACCATCTCGGCCACTTGTTTGTTCTATAGAAGAAAAAGAGACGAGATTTGATTGCCAGTCATTCATGAATGGTATCCGATCAAAAAAAATATTGTAACTGTGCCCCTATTCGCGTACAGGATACCTGATTGATCAAGCCTCCGAGAGTTCATTTGATACGTTCTAAGGATTATTTTAGTCATTTTGATGGAAAAAGATGCACAATGAAAACATTCTTTTGCATTCATACGACCCTCATCAATTTTGTCCTTTTAAGAACATTTCAGATGTTTTGGAAAAAAATTCTAAAGCTGCATTACAATTAGAATTTAAAAAGCCTGTTTTCTATTTTAATATATTTTATTTCTGTGATGCAAAGCTGAATTTTCAGCATTATTACTCCAGTTTTCAGTGTCTCGTGATCCTTCAGAAATCATCCTAATATGCTGTTTTGCTGCTCAAGAAACATTTATTATTTTTATTATTATTATTATTGTTGAAAACAGTTGTGCTGCTTAATATTTTTGTGGATACTTTTTGTCAGGATTATTTTATGAATAGAAGGTTCAAATAAACAGCATTTATTGGATGTTGAAGTTTTTGTAACGTTATTAGTGTCTTTACTGTCACTTTTGATTGATTTCTTTAAAAAAGAATCTTACTAAGCCCCAGACATTTGAACGGTAGTGGATATATAATAAATATTTACACAGATATTTAAAATTGTGAGAAACAGTTAAGCATATGCTTGAAAGTTGATTATTTTATGCACAGCAGACAGAAATTAAGATGCATGCTTGTTGTCACAACACTAACAACGTATAGGGGGCTCTGATACATATGCATATTTTATTATGCTGTTCTGACTGCAATGTAGAATAACTAATTAATAATAAAAAATGGAAATCGTTTGGTTACAAAATTAAAAAAAAAAAAATCCCATGCTCGATTTTTAACCCTATTCTTAAATAGGGCAAATTGTATTTTTTTTGTTTTTTTTAAATGAAACGTTCCTGTTAGTGGAAGGATTAAGGTTAAAGCTAGTCTGTAGAAATTATAATTAGCTTTTTTAAGCATTACAGAAGTCTATGGTATGTTCTCATTTAGGTAGCTACATAAATATGTGTGTGCATTAATGTAAGCACATCATTACTTCCATTATATATGCCACTCACCATCTTTTCAAAATTAACACCATCTCCCCGTGGAAGTCCTTACAGCTCCCCTGGAGGAAGTCAATCTGCAGAGGAGAGTGAGAGTAATGCTATAAAGGAACAGTTATGTTAATGCCATGTCATCCTGGCCTCACTCGTTCATCCATGGCGTCTTCTTTCTGGCTGAGTTGAACTGAAGCTTGACATTCACACGCAAGAAAAGAGAAAGAGAGAGAGAGAGAGAAGGAGAAGTGAACAGTCATCATGTCATGATGGGTGATCTGTCTGTATCCTGGCCAGGTCTGGTGAAAAAAGAGAGAGAGGCAGGTAACATGAGAGGAAAGGAGAATGTTAGAGACACTACATGCTGTCAGGATGAGTGTACTGAATACAGATGATTGAGTAAAGAGAGAGAGAGGCCATATGCCAATGTATCGGCCTATAAAACTAATTATCTGCATGTTTCACGCGACTGTTTGAGCCCTGCAGTTCAGCGGGAGCTCACTGTCTGTCTGCACGGTTCACAATTAGTGAATTGTGCAGCCCAACTATATAAAGTTTTGTTGACAACTGATGGGAAAAAATGTTTTGGTAATTGAAATAAAATAATAGTTTACACTTAATTTAATTACCAAAAACATTTTTTTCCATTTATAATGTAAATATTAGATGGCAAAACTTAAACTAAGTTCTTAAAATTGTTTAATTTACATAAACACTTTTACAGAAATCTAAAAAAAAACTAATAAAAATGACAAAAGCACATAACTAAATTACTAAAACAGCTACAATTAAAACCTTATAAATACTCCATAACACTGGTATAAGAAGTAAATTCAATAAAAATTTTATTTATTATTATTATTATTATTATTTCAGCTATTTTAAAAAAAAAATTTATTATTATTTAAATTTTAAAAAGTACAATGCCTTTTTCTTAGCCATGGCAATAAAGTTACCTGAATTTTAAGCAAGAGAGAAAGAGAAGGAGGGGTGCATCATGCTTCACCTCCTGACCTGCTACTCTGAGGCCTGGGGCGGTTTTAACACAAAAGCCATTAAAAATGCAACACGTGTCACATTTCGCCTTGCCATCTCAAACAAACATCCCAAACCACCTCTCCAGCTTTCTTTTGAAGGACCCTGTTTTAGCTCTTATACTCTGAAATGTCCACCCAAATCATTCTAACGTATCAATCTACATTTACGATGAAGATAAAACGTGGCTACTGTCCTCAGGCATGCAGCATAATCAGCATAATCTAATTCACTAGATGAGATGCCAAAAGCATTTCCATTACACATGTGCACACATACACGACTGCTGCTGGATTCGCATTGAAAGTATGTTGGAATTCCAGATCAGTTGACATTTCTAGACACAAATGACACTGTCTGTCAACTACTAACATCTTTATCCCAGCAGACTCGTGACAATTTACACTTTCAGGACAGCAGCTCCACGCAGGAGACACAGTGTTCAAATCCGTGAAACACCAAGGATTCCCCACCGTCAGACTACAGATGAAGCCGTGCTCTGAGTAGTGACAGATCAGCATCTACAAAGCAAAGGGGCTCGAAGATTTTACAAGACATTGCCAAATGTTTGGAGTCGGACACATTGCATTGTGGGCAATAGTCCCTGAGCAATAAACTAGTAGTACACTGTAAATATTTTCAGTAATCCTTGTAGCACAAATGTATTGAGAAAAAAAAACATACAGAAAATGTGCTACTATACAGTATACTGTATACTGAATTAATTTCAGAAAGGATTCTAGTATAAAAGCATGCTAACTTAGCTGTGATAATTGATGATCTAAAGCAAAATACCAATCTAAGAAACAGAAAAGCACAGGGAACAGTGTACTAGCCTGCTACAGCCTCTTTACCTCAGTGATGTCTCATTTAAACTAGGGCTGGCTCGATACCACTTTTTCAGAACCGATACCAAAAAAATCTGAGTATCTGCCGATACCGATATCGATCCGATATCAGCAAAGTTTTTTTAAATAAGTGTAGAATTTCTATACCTCAATGTGTAGGTCAATCATCAATCTTTTGTATGTTACACACAATCTACTAAATATAGACAGCTTCATTATAAAGAAAAATAACAAACACAAAATATATAATCATAATCTATTATGATAAAATACTTTTATAAACTAGGTTAGTGGATAATTCAGTCGCAAAAGTTACTCTAGAAAAATCAAGAGTGCACAATAATTTTATAAAATCCTAAACTTTTAGTGAACAAAAATACATTATTTAGTGGGTAACAAATAAAAGTGAATACGTTTAGGACTAAATCTGGTAGGCCAACACATTGCTCTTTGTATTGTTGTAAAATAAATTCATGAAAAACAAGTAATATATTTATATATAAATATACACTATAGTAGTCAGCATTTGAAGTGGATCAAAACATTTCATCAAAGTTGTCCTAAAACCAAAACAATACCCTTTCTTGCCTTAGGACAACTTTGATGAACTTTTTTTGATCCACTTCAAACGTTGACTACTGTAAAATTTAAAATACATTTCTTTTAAATGTATAGTAGAGTAATGAGGCAGCAACATATGATTGATAAGATGAACAAGAAAGGCTATTAATAATCTTTCAATGCGCAAAAGTATTATAGTACTAAAGGCTCCACGGAGTGGCACAAAGTGCTTATGTGCATCCCGTGCGCAGAAGTCACAGAGTCACAGCGCGCAGCATAGAAAAGTTCAAAGCACAAAGTGAAGAGATATTGATGCGTATTATATATGTGCGTTAGTTTATTGAGCCTTTTCTTTTAACAGTTTTAAATTTCAGTTACTGTGCTCGTGAAGAACAATTCATAGTGCTCCGTACCTCCCTCTGGGGATCTAACCAGTATATCCGGTAGAAAGTTACACGAGGTAGTGAACAGCAACAAACGTCCGCCCGATAAATTCCTTTTACGTTCGCGAAACCATTTACAGATCAAGTATAACATTAGGAACATTTAATCATCTTGGAGAGAGTTTCATCGTCTTGGCTGTCGTAACCGAACGTGACACGCAGTTTGAATACTGAATGGAGGATGATAGACAGCCGCAGCCGAGAGAAGAGATTACTTGAACTTGACTTGAATATTCATCTGTACCTCACATTAAACTATGGAACAGCTTCAGAACACTTGAAATGCAGTGCACGAAAACTTTATTGTGCTTTATAATGTTTATGTGGCTTTCGTGGGGCTTAATAATAACACAAAATAGTATACGCACAATATTGGATTTGGATCGGTCTCGTCTGACCGATACCCCGATCCAGCAGAAAATGCCAGTATCGGAGCGATACCGATACTGAATATCGGATCGGCGCACCCCTAATTTAAACAACTCTTTTCAACCAATTCTTTTCATTAATTCATTTTATTAAATCCCTCAGATTAGGAGAGAACTTTGTTTGGGAGTAACTTATTTTTAAAAAAATGTTTATGTTTTTAAAAGAAGTCTCTTATGCTCAGCAAGGCTGCATTTTCTATTTTCAATTTTCATATATTTTAAAATGTACTTTATTCCTGTGATGCAAAGCTGAATTAAATACAACTATTCTAAATGATTATAACTATTACACTACAAAATATGCTAAAATGCATGAAAATGTATGGGAACACTTCAGTGTTTTGTTAAACAAACTAGTGTTTTGTTCATCCAAATGAATCAAAAGTTTGCTAAAAAAAATGAGTTTGATAAAATGAATCTTGAGCTTGTTTTTCATAATTTACAAAGCATGTCTTTCATATTCTGGGGCCTCATTCATAAAATACTGCGTAGAAAGCATCCTAAATTTGATTTTACAATCATTTCTCAAAGTGCATATGTGTGATTCATAGAACGAAGGTATGCACAGAAAATGTGCGTACGCCTCTCTTTTAGATGTGAAATCTATAAATTGCAATGATCTTGAAACTGTGCACAGCTGAACAGTTTCAAATCTCCGCCTTGTAAACAATGTCTAGTTAATGTCATTGACTTATAAAAGAGCACCTGACCATGTCCAAATCTCTTACAAGCAGCAAGAATGGCTTATATTTCCAAAACTCGGGCAAACAAAAGTGCGTACGTTTGCTTAGACCCTGACGTGGCGCTAAGCTCTTTTCCACGTCAAAGACTGTTTTTATAAATATGAACATTGCCGTGGATTTTAGCGTGTGCGTACGCACACTCTATCGCGGTAACTCTCTACGATCAAATCTGTGCGTACGCACATTTTATAAATGAGGCCCCTGATGTCTTTGTGTCTCGTGCCAGAGTCATGTAATGTGTGTGTCAGACTGAAAAGCAGAGCAATGCTCAGCAAAGTCTTTGATGCTCAACTGATCCTGACAGGCTTGAGTCATGAGCACCTACATGGAAGGAGACAGAGAGTGAAAAGACATGGAGAGACTACAGACATGAGAGAGGACAGATGAGACAGGAATATAGCAGCTGTATGTATGAATGTGTGTAGAAATGTGGATAAAGGTGTGTATATGTATATACGGTTTTAAAATCAGAAGGGGGAAAGAAAACTAAATTGAGAAGCACTCATACACTACCATTCAAAGGTTTGAGGTAAGTAAGATGTAAAATACTTTTATTTAGCAAAGATACAAACTGATCAAAGTTCTTTAGATTGCTACAAAAAAAAATCTATTTCAAATAAATGCTGTACTTTTGAACTTTCTGTTCACCAAAGAATCCTGAAAAAATGTATCATGAATGTATTTATATATCAAAAATATTAAGCAGCAAAACGGTTTTTAACGATTTTAATAATATTAAGAATGTTTTTTAAGCAGCAAATCGGCATATTAGAATGATTTCTGAAGGATCATGTAACACTGAAGACTGGAGTAACGATGCTAAAAAATCAGCTTTGATCACAGAAATAAATTATATTTCAAAAAAACCATTTTTTTTTTTGTTTTTTTTTAAAATGTATTAAAATAGAAAACACTCATTTTAAATTGTAATAATATTTCACAATATGTTTTTGAACAAATAAATGCAGCCATGGTGAGCATAAGCAGACGTCTCACCAAACACTGAGATTTATGGTAGAGCCATAACTGACACTCTGCACACGGGAGAGAAAAAAAAAGTGCAAAATGGTTCTCAATACATTTCCTCACTTTGTAGCATATACAGTGCTGAAACAATTTCCCTCGAGTCACTCAGAACAAGATCTTTGTGCAAGATTTTGTGTGTTTTTCAGGCAACAATTTGAGCATATAATTAAACTTTTTAATGAATCGCAGCAACGAAGTGTGGGTCAGGTTTTGCTTTCATTGTGGGCACCAAATATCCCCTCAAGCATAGTAGAACGACAAAACCCCACAGAAGTCCACAAGGAAACCCAAAAAGGGATTAAATAATGTCTTAATGGCACGCAAAAATTCTGGGATTAAGGGTAAAGTTTAGGGTTAGAGGACAGAATACATAATTTGCTCAGTAAAGAAAAAAAAAACACTGGAAGTTCCATCATAACACAAAATGCACATGTGTTTGTGTGTATCACTAATGTGTATGCATGCGTCTTGATCCCTGGTGCATGTTTGGCTGCAGGGGGTCTGAAATCCAGCATATACAGGAGCTGCAGATCAGAGGGGCGTTAATTAATGAGGCGGGGCCTTTCAGACCGACTTCAAATCACAGAGGCAGTCACGGCAGGAGGGGACTTTATAGGAACACATATGGACAACAGCTGGAGGAAGAGACTGTGTGTGTGTGTGTGTGAGGGACTCACCCTTTAGCAGCAGTGGAGTGAAGGGTATGAGTGGGGCTCTCAGGCTTGCTAGAAGGTCTCTGTATGACTTGTGGTTCCTCGAAGGGTCCTGTAGCAACACAAACAACATCATCATCCCAAATGCTGTCGTTTAATGTCAAATGAGCCTTCAGAGTGACAAATTTCATTGCTCAGAGGTTGTTCTTTCAGAGATCAAGAGGCTCAATGGAGTTCTCAGTTACACTGCACTCAATTATTAAAGGGATAGTTCACCCAAAAATGAGCATTTGCTGTTTATTTGCTCACCCTCAGGCCATCAAGAGGAAAGTGATTTTCTTTCTTCAGTAGAATATTAAAGAAGATTTTTTAAAGGCTGAACCCCATGTTCATTTGTGTGTTTTAGAAAATGCACGTTAATTGGGATTCTGAGATCCAAAAACATGTCCAGCTTACGGGAGACAAACACAAAACTCTAGGGCTGATGTCCTGGCAAAATACTGAGGTCTTTTGAAGCAAAACGATCAGTCTGTGATAGAAACTGAACATAATTTGATTCATTTTGTGTTTTCTGTACCTGCTTTTTTGACTCTCAAAGTGACAGAGCCCATTGTCTTGCATTTTATGAATCACCAAACTCATCTACATCGTTGGGATGCGTCACGAAGGTGATAATGCAACACAGATTTTTCATTTTTTGTCTTTAACACTATTCTTTAACTTAGAAATAAAATATTCATTTAGAAATAAAGAAATAAAAGTATTTATTTCTACAAGTACCGAGTAGAAATAAAAATAGACAAATGAGACAATTGTTGACATACAATTAGAGTGTAGAGTTATAAAATGAACATGGATTTTATAGTTCAGATAATGATCATGGAAGAATTTGATTAGAAAAATGATAAGAAAAAGCTCATACTGAGTTCTCTAACTTCTGCTCTTTGCAAATCTGAGCACAGTTAAGACATTTTTGAGATGTTATCTGAAACTCTAAGAGTCTTTCTCTCGAGATAAGCAACTGAGAAGCAGAAGACCTAAGCAAAAGTCTCCGCTTGCCCTCCATTTAATCTCACTGCTGTCTAGGAGAAACAGTTCAGATATTAAATTGCATTTGGGATTTTTCTTCACTTACCGCAATGCTCTCAAACTGCTGAAACTGCTTCCGGAACTTTCCTGGCAAACCCTGCAAAAACACACACGCACACACACATATGCAATTAGCGAATGACACATTTCACGTGCCAATTAAAACTCGGATGAGTGAACACATTTAAACACATTAAAACACAACACATGAGGTAAAAATCCAGAGGATTGAGGGGTTATTATTTATTTAAAAATAAAAAGGCAGATTAAATGTACAGGTGGACGTGGAAATATTTCCTTTGGAACAGCACAAGTTAATTCAATTCTGTTGTCATGACAACTGCTAATAGCCTCCTGCCAAGAATAACACTCGACGGTTCTTAGGAACGAGAGTAGGCAGAGGTGCTAAGAGACTGTGTGTGAGAAAGAGAATGTGAAAAAGGGAGATTAACAAACAGATGCACTCACTTCCCAGGTCAGACGTAGGCGGCTGACTGCAGGGTTGTCCAGTCCCAGAACCAGCGCCAGGAACGACAGCAGATCCTGCTGCTGTTTACATCTAAAACACACACACAGACACACACACAAACCTAATAAAGAACGTAATAGTGTTGATAAAGTTCTCTAAAACGGTCATTGAAATAAAGCCGAAATAAAATGAACAAATATTAGATGAAAAACTTTAACTTAAACTAAGAAATGTTTGGCAACTAACTGAAACTAATTTAGTTTCACTACTAAAATTACTAAAACTGGCATCAAAATAAACTGAAGCTATATAGAAATAACAAAAGCACATAACAAAGTTACTAAAACTTGAAAACGGAAAATATAAAAATAAAAGCTAATTTAAAATATTAATAAGTACTATAACAGAAAATAAATCAAACTAAAATGGCATTGGAATGTGAATAAGATGTGAATAAAAAAGCATTGAATTTTTTTCCCCCTTAAGTCCGCTTATGATGCAAGGCAAAGTTTCTTCCATCAAAAACAGATTAATTTCATTTTACATGACTCTTTTTTTCCCCCGTCTTTCTGAACCTTAAAATTAAACAGGTGTTTTCTGCTACTGGACCATTAAAACTATATGCAAATGAACCCTTTTGTGATTGGCTAACCACCCCCCCCCGAAAGCCAGAATACTGAATAGGTGTTGATATACGTGGGGTGTCATATGTTATCATGTTCACAGTTCTGACACACTGTGATGATTCCTGAATAATTCATTTTTGTCACCTTCATAAGCGGTTTCAGCTTGCACCCTACCCAAACACATATACACTCACAAGGCTGCAATCTTTATGAACTTGCGCAGTAGCTGTATCCTCTTTGGAAGCGACTGGCACTGCAGGATCTCTGTGGCGACCCAGTGCTGCACCTCACTGCATCGCTGCAGAATCAGCTCCAGGTTGAGGGGGCGCCAGCGAGCCTGTTCTCCGTGAAACACGTAACACACAAACTCCACCTGTTCAAAAAACCCCCCCCCCCAAAAAAAAAAATCAAACATGAACAGGAACAAAGACACACGGAAAACATTGCATAACGTGCATAAAGTTTTGTTGTTTTTACATTAACTTTGCTGTGTGGCTAGCCTTGAACTAAAAGCCAGCTTCCTAAGGCACAAATTTGTTTGCAATGGAAAACTACAGAGGATGCATTGTAGCACTAGACAAGTCTTGATGAGTATTTGTAGTAAACCACCCTATGAAGGATATACCAATTAAAAATATGCATTATATGTTATATTATATTATATGCATGCATATTTATATACTATTATAATATTAATTTATTGCTTGATTTAGAATTAGCCTTTATTTTACATTTTCAGTTTTATTTTAATTTTAGTTTAAGTTCTAGTCTTTTTGTTGGGAGCTTTTGTATTTTTTCTTATTTAACTTTCATTTATTTTTTTTAATTTTTCTATATAGCTTTTATAATTTATTCCCGTTCTTGTTTTAGTCATTTTAGAACCTAATCATATTTTATATCAGTTGGTTGTCACGGCAATATTTCCAAGTTTTTTTAAGTAAAGTTTTTCATCTAATATTTATATTTTATTTACTTTCAGCTTTCTTATAATTTCCTAATTCAATTTTATTAGTTTTTGTTTCAGATAAAAACTACAACAACACTGTCACATTCTTTATTTTTGTTTGTGTATGTAATGAGTGCCATTGTGATTTTTTATAATTTTAGTTTTAGGTAACTAACTTTTTTAGGAATTTTGAAAAAACAAATTGCATAGAAATAGACATTAAATAATCTGCAAAAAAAAAATCTCAGGATAGCTTTTGTGCATTTAAAACCTTGAAACTTTAAAAAATGAAGTTTAAAAGTAACTAATAAAGAGTAAATAAATAAATGTTACTAATTTAAAATGACTAATTAATTGTGAGCATGACACTAGCAACTAAAAAGGTCATGGGTTTATTCCCAAATTCACATAAAATGCACCTCAAATGCCCTGCAATTTGCTTTAGATAAAATCATCTGCCATGCACATAAAATAAAAAATAAAAAACTAATCTATAATGCACCAAAGTTTAATGCAGAGGCTACAAGGAATTTGTCGTTTAAGAATGAATCCTGATATCTTCCAATTAAAAAAGATGTGGAAACATTAAACATTCTGATATTTTATGCACAATGCATTGCAGCAGCTTTACGCTGCCCTGTGTCTGTCTGTGGTGAAGCTGTGCTGAATACTGATGATTTGAGAGCTGTAGTGTCCTGACCTCGTGCACACAGCTGAAGAGTTCCCAGTCGAACACCACCAGCTGATTGGCCACCTCCTCTGCACTCATGTCATGGAGTTTGCTGTCTCCTGGTGACCAGTGGATCTCCTCAGGGAGCGGTATCTGACCGACAAAGACATGAGGATGAAGACCATAATCACCAAAAGACACTGAGCGGGACAAGTCAATATGGGTTTTTCAATAACTTTAACATTAGGTGCCCCCAAGTCTTCGATATTTGCTTACATCCTACCGCATTCTTCTCCCACACTGAAGCTGAACTACGATCGTAGATTTTAAAGAACTCCAGCTCTCTGTTTGACTCATGACGAGACGCCACTTTCACTTTGTGGTTGAATAAAACAAGATTTTGATGGCAATCGAATGCTTTCTAAACAACTGAATCAAGTTCTCAGCACTGCTGTAGATAACATATCTTCAGTGAACATTTTAATTTGTGGTGTTTAACAATCATAAGTAAGAATTCCAGTATGACTGTAACAAATACAAAACACTTATGCTTGCTGTTTATGAGGGTCTCTATGGGTACACCACTCCCCCCCTCCACATGAGGGTCTCGCCCACGGTTCTCACCAAGCTCTCGAGCTCCGCGGGCTCGCAGGCGAACAGGTGGGTGTTGACGCCCAGAGTGGTGAAAACGGCCTCGTCGCTGGGACGGAACACAGCCTTCTCTGAACAAACACAGATTAGATTGTGATGTTAAAGCAGATGAGCCAAGTCAATTCAAAAAATGTCATGTACCCAAACAGCGAGTCAAGGTCTGGATCATTATAAATTGTCATGCCACTTCATAATTTACACACATGACGCTGTTTGGGGTTTCAGTGTGCAAGTGAGGTCTTAGTAAGTTTGCATGGTGTTCGTGTGCATGGTACGGACTTTAATTCTCTTACCCCCAGATGAGGTGACGGCCACCAGTATGAGGTTGGCAGGTTGGAAGGGCTGGTCCTCGCTATACTGAAGTTTCTCTTTCACCAGAGCCAAGATCTCTCCGACCCGGCATGAAAGACGGCTCCGAATGGTCACGTATGAGTGATCTGGTGTGTAAACCCTGCAGAAGACTAAACAAGGACTAAACAGTCAAATTCATTACATAATACATATTTCCCCCATCTTAGTCTCACTGCACTGGCTTCTGGTACATTATATAATTGATTTTAAAATACTTTTATTAGTATATAAATCGTTGAATGGTCTTGCACCGCCCTACCTTTCGGATCTCCTGACTGAATATCAATCTGGAAGAACACTGAGATCCACTAGCCAAAAGCAGTGGCTACATTAAAGTGATTATTTTTACGTTTTGAATATGGATATTTTTCTTACAAAAACGCATCGATTCGCTACAGGAGGCCTTTGTTCCCCCCACCCCCGGAGCCGTGTGAGACACTTTTTTTTTATGGATGAGCGCATTTTATTTAACTGCTTTTGGACTGATGCATGCAACACCCCGCTGAGTGGCATTAAACAGCTTGAAAGATCAAAGATAATTTTTTATATAACTCCGACTGGATTCGTCTGAAAGAAGAAAGTCATATACACCTAGGATGACTTGAGGGTGAGTAATTTATGGGCGAACTAACCCTTTAACATCGCCATCACCCATTTTTACTGAATCAATTTATCTCAAGTTAAATAAAAGAGGCAAAACTTTGAATAGTAGTAATTATGTACAGGTATTGACTTCCTCTCCATTTACCAGTCACGGCTCTGACAAAAGCACAAACTGGGTCACTGGAGGCTTCAGGGTCAGCAGTGTTTTGTACTGTCAGATTGCCTATTGATTAAGGTCTGGGAAATCACTTAGCTTGGGTTGAGCCACTGCCCTGACAAAGAGTCTCATTTCATCAGATGAGCTCATTGCATCTATAAAACTTGGCAGATGCTACTTTGTGACCCGATTTGTCATCCGGTCTGAATGAAGTGGAAGCATACTGGCACTTTCACAAAAAAAAGGATGAATAAGATGATTCACTAACAGTATTCTCATGGGCGTTATTGCACAGCTAAGCAAAAGCAATGGTAATAAACTGTGGTCAGGCTGTGCAATATTTATGCATCCTATTAAAACAAAGGTTTGAACATACTCTCGTCCGAGCCACGGAAAGCCTCTCGGGGCTGCAGGCAGGCATCGATACGTCTGAAGTGTCGGAAGAGCGGGCGGACTTGCTTCTTGCGACTTTCCTTGTCCTCCTCGGCTCTGTCGGATAGAAGGGAAAACAAGTCAGGTAGTTATTCATGTGTAAATAATTGAATAAGTTATTTGTCCCCAAAAGACTATTATTAACCTACAATTTGCTTAGTAATGGCATCAGGGATGGAAAATATTCTATGCATGGGCAAGATATTTAAGGAGCAGTCATAGCATGCTCTTAAACTGTTTATAACTGGACAGCAAGAAATTTTAAACTCCAAGATGCCAAAACCAAGAAAATGGCATTGATTATGTTTGCATGGCATCCTTAGAATTTAAAGATGCAGAAAGACCAAACATGCCAGTGCCAGGAAAATAATGTGCTTTTTTTATAAACAAAAAAGAACGGTTTAAGGTTTTATGACTAAACTGCTGCCCTGTTATAGAGGCTTTTAATGACACAATCGAAATTGAACACAACACATTAAAGTATTAAAGGGGTCATAGGATGCTTTTTTAAAGATCATTATTTTGTGTATTTGGTGTAACAGAATATGTTGACATGCTTTAATGTAAAAACACATTCTTTTTCAAATACTGACATTATTGTAGGTCCTCTATGCCCGCCTCTCGCAAATCTTCGTTTCTACAAAGTCCCTCCTTCCGACAAGCTCAGTCTGCTCTGATTGGCCAGCTGACCCGGTGCATTGTGATTGGCCGCACACCGCAAGCACTCGTCGGAAATGTAACGGCCCTTACCATAATCGCGAGCTTCATCTTTCAAATAAATGTAAAGACAGAGCCCGAAAGGGGAACAGAGTCTCGTGACACAGTGATGAAGCTGGTATGTGTTTGCATTACACAAGCCACGGTTAAGACAGCTGACTTCACTGTGGAACCCTGTCTCTCTCTCTCTCTACTCTCTCTCTCTCTCTCTCACACACACAACACACACACACACACCACCCACACAAACACACACGATGCGCAAAACTCCGCAAAACAGTCAATAGCAAATACTTAAAGGTCATATGAGATATTTCATTTTCCTTTCTCTTTGGAGTGTTACATATTGGTGCATAAAGAAGATCTGTAAGTTTGCAAAGACTAAAGTCTCAAAACCAAGAGATATTCTTTATCAAAGTTAAGAGTCAGCCACACCCCCCTAAAATTGCTCGTTCTAACACGCCCCCACATATCTACCTCACGATGTGGCAATATGTTTTGCTAATGCCGGCCTACAATGTTCATGCAAAGAAAGAAGGCGTTGTTTCAGGAACCGCAGTAGTGTTGATGCAGCTATGTCAGGGAGACGGTGTGTGTTTCAATGCGAAAGCAAAAGCTCTTTATTTGGCCTTCCAAAAGTAGATACATTTAGGAATCTTTAAGATGACTTGCAACAAACAGCAATGCATTTTATGGACGACCGTTTCGTGAACCTAGGACAGGAGATAATTCGGACTTTGCTATGACAATCTGGCGCTTCAGAATCAGTTACTGTTTTGTTATTAGTTTAAGTATTTGCTAGTTACTGTTCAAAAGGCTGGAGTTTGCGCATCGGTGTGTGTGTGTGTGTGTGTGTGTGTTGCGATGAGAGAGAGAGCGAGAGAGAGCGCGAGAGAGCTAGAGAGAGAGAAAGAGAGATCGGAGCGAGAGAGAGAGACGAGAGTAGAGAGAGCTGAGAGAGGCGCGAAGAGATGAAGGGGGTCACATCACGTGGAGTTCTTGTGTCTTAACCGTGGCTTTGTACTGCAAACACATACCAGCTTCATCACTGTGTCTGTCACGTGACTCTGTTCCCCTTTCGGGCTCTGTCTTTACATTTATTTTGAAAGATGAAGCTCGCGATTATGGTAATGGGCGTTAAATTTCCGACGAGTGCTTGCGGTGTTCGGCCAATGCACAATGCACTGGGTCAGCTGTCCAATCAGACCAGACTGCGCTTGTCGGAAAGAGGGACTTAGTAAGAAAACGAAGCGTTTGACAGAGGCGGGGCATAGAGAACCTACAACAATGTACAGTATTTGAAAAATAATGTTTTTTTTACATTAAAGCATGTCAACATATTCTGTTACACCAAATACACAAAATAATGATCTTTAAAAAAGCATCATATGACCCCTTTAAGCTAATAACAAAACAGTAGCTGACTCAAAAGCGCCTGATTGTCCTAGCAAAGTCAGAATTACCTCCTCTCCTAGGTTCACGAAACGGTCGTCCATAAAATGCATTGCTGTTCTGTTGTAAGTAATCTTAAAGATTCCTAAATGCGTCTACTTTCGGAAGGCCAAGTAAAGTGCTTTTGCTTTCGCACTGTAACACACAGCGTCTCCCTGACATGGCTTCTTCAACACTAACTGCGGTTACTGAAACCACGCTTTCTTTCTTTGTGTGCACATTTGGGCCACATTATGCAAATATTTCCACATAGTGAGGTAGATATGTGGGGGCGTGTTTGAACGAGCCGTTTTAGGGGGGCGTGGCAGAGTCTTAACTTTGATAAAGAATATCTCTTTGGTTTTGAGACTTTAGTCTTTGCAACTTCAGGGATCTTATTTATTCACAATCAGCTTGTAACACTCCAAAGAGAAAGGAAAACTTGAAATCGCATCATATGACCCCTTTAATCTCTGCACATTAATTCTTCATCTGGTTCTAAAGCTCTTAATGTGCAACTGCATGCGCCTCATTTAATACTTTACAACTCATGTTGTACTTCACCAAACTAAGAGGCTTCATGTATTATATGATTTTCTGTTCCTATGATTTCTGCAGCCATTAAAGCTCATAAAAAATATTTATAGCTTATATTAATATTCCACTGCAAGGATGAGGGGGATTTGATGCTTACGGGCTGTGTAATATCTCAGTCCAGCGCTGAAGCTTCAGGACGTCTTCCACCAGTTCAGGAAACCGGCTGAGCTCCTGAACGGCGCACAAATACAGCTCCTGAAACGACATGCATTTATTATTAAGAACAGGAGGAAGGAAATAAAGGAGGTGAAGCAAACGACGGTGAAAAATGAACCTTTTTAAAAATTCCTAGAATTTCAATAAGCATTTTAATATTAATGAAACGACAATGTGAAAACAGACAGTTCTAATTCATGGTCTGATGTCTAAAAACAGCTGCAAGAAAACATAAGAACAGGTTTCAAAATAAATATTGTGTAGTCATGTACCGGAACAAAATATCACAAACAAGAAAAAAAAAACGTCTGGAGCACAGGTGTGTTTGCCTTTAATTAAGAAAAACTGATGTCAAACAGACAAAAAGAGCAATATTTTCCTTAGCGCAGGGTTACCATAGTAACCCTGATAATCTTATACCAGTGATGACACTCTAAAGACTGTACAAATGGTACAAAATATACAAATCTGCAATTAGGTTTATTTTTCTAAATAAACTTCTAACAAAACTGAATGAGGTTCATGCTTAAAACAATTACCAATGGGGTAAGAAAATAAATCTTAATTCAAGATTTATTCTCTGAACAAGACTCATGTTGTTTCCCAAATCAATTAATATGAGAAACAAGACAAAAATGCTCATTAAATAATTACTTCTTTTTTTAAATCAAAAATGATAATTCTTCATTCTATTTTGCAGATTTTTTATTTTTTTAGCTTTTTATTTTGTTG
Organism: Sinocyclocheilus anophthalmus; assembly: GCA_018155175.1. Lineage (NCBI taxonomy): Eukaryota > Metazoa > Chordata > Actinopteri > Cypriniformes > Cyprinidae > Sinocyclocheilus > Sinocyclocheilus anophthalmus. The sequence continues at coordinate 65,646 of JADLZN010012178.1, forward strand.
TTTGTATGCATTGGAAAATTTGAAAAAACATTTATGAGTTTTGAGCTTTTTAATTTTTTTTATAAACAAGTGCGGTACCTTTGGGAAAGTGTTGGAGCGATCTCCCTCCTCCTGCAGTAAGTCTCTGTATGTGTCCAGATAGCGGAAGGCCACAGTCAGAACTGCAAGTTTCCGCTCAGCTCCGTCCCAGCCGGGCCAGCCCTCACCCTGCTTACCCTCTGAGCTGAATCTGAGCCAGGAGTTAAGAAACAACACACTCACGAGCCAACTCATACACACCTGCTCTCACTAAATACAGTACAACTGTACACACACTTCTATACATGTACAGACAGACAGACAGACAGATAGATAGATAAATTGCTCAGAAACACAGAAATTGCTGGGTTTTTATGAGTGTATCAGATAAACACATGCTACCGGGTTATACCCGCCCGTGTCCCGTATCGGACCCTGACACAGATGCCGCACTGGAAAAACTAAATCTCTGCTTCTGTGGCCAGACAGCCAGAATAACTGCAACCTTTGAAAAGTATTGAGGCCGATGGAACACACCCATCACACCCACATACACACACAAGTTACAACATAATCACACGTGGAATGGATTTTTCTGTACTCGCAGTCTAACATAAGTTGGTAAAGTCACACATAAGCATTTAAGCAAAGACATATACTTTATCGGCACATAAGATGACCCAAAAATCTGCAAAGACTCCTTGTCCCCAATCCTACCAATCATATGAGCAGGAAACCTGAAAGGCGGACTAAATTTAAAGTGGAGTATCCCTGAGCCTCTCTGCCTATAATTAAAGAGTCCCCGAAACCCCGTCTAAAATTGACAGCTATTCCCATACAAAAAAGGCCCAAGAGGAGCTTCTGCAAATGGCATCATCGATCTAGTAAATCTATATCCAGAGTCGTCACCTCTGCTCGGGTGCCAAAAAACAGCAGCCGTCTAAGCTGCTGGGCAGCTGCGAAATTTGAACTCTGTTCCCTCGCACAAGCCCTGGATCGCGGCCGCCACAGCGGTTTGGAGTCCGGCCAGGCCGACTCCACCGGGACTGTCAATGTGTGAAGAGCTAAAAGCACTATCAGTCCTGAGTGAAATGGAATCATCCTGCTTTGAAATCTTTTTATTAAACCCCTCAAATGAGCCCTGACGAGTGGGAAGTCTACGAGACGGGGCTTTTCTAAGCAGGAAGCAGACATGTTGCCACAACAAAAAGATCTGATTAGGCCTGGATTAGGTCAAGTCAAAGACCAGGAAAAAAGGTGTGGAAAGTGGAAAGATAAATGGCCTGGGAGGAGGAGAGGAAAGAGAAAGAGAGGAGCGGCTCACAAGGCGAGGTGGTAACGGCAGTCAGGGAAGATTAGCGAGGGTCACTGATTGCCGCAGACACTCGGGGGGCCGCCACGCTGCGGACACGCTGCTGCATCGTAAGCGCTGAGGCATGCAGACGGGCCCCCCCAGGAATACCTTTATGCTTAAATCCGCAGACAAGCCCCTCAGTCGGCATTATGGTCTGAGTAGGGGGGGCTATGGCATTCACAGTAGGAATGTAGGTCACTGAATGAAAGAGAGAGGGGTGTCCTCTGCACACACACTTATACACACTCTGACACAACGCTTAAAGCTAACAAAACAAACATTCCCCACATTGCACTCATCTTATCTGAATTTTAGGAAGCGTGGTGAAGCCAAGACAACCTGCCGAGGGATGGGGGGGGTGGGGGGGGGGGGGGGGGGGGGGGGGGGGGGGGGGGGTTGCGTGGAGGTTGGCCTTCGAGTCTGATAGAGCTAGGTTAGCATTGCGGCTAATTGGTAAATCATTCTGACCCAAATCTTAAACGGCATGTGCGACTGTTAGCCCCCTGCGGTAGAAAGACGCCAGGCTCTTCGGCTGTGTGTATTGGCTGTTTTATGGCAGATAATTCAGTTTGTTTTGGAAGTGTTTTGAAGACATTCAAGTGTTCGGCTTGATAATTCAGAGCCAAATGCTTTTTCTGAAGTTTTGCGAAGTAAACAAACTGACTGGAGAACATGTAGGACACTAACATAGCTGTCAGTGTGATCATTCAGTTTCAAACAAAATAACATAAACGAGACCTAAAAATAATGAAGTTTTAGCTAAAAACTAAAAAGTTAGGTGAAGCTCTACAAAATTTTACCAGAAAGACAATTAGCAAATTATACATGATTTAACCAGTTCTGAGTTGTGTCCATTGGTCTGACAAACCATAAAGTGTGGTCATGCTAGACTTTGATCATGTAAAATGTCTTCAGACTGTAATGAGCCCCTAAGAGGACATGATGATGGAAAAATGTTAGATGGGAGGAGAATTTTTTTTCAATGCTTTTGTGTTTTCTTGCTAAAGTATCACATTCTTAAGAAACTTAAAGCAAAATATAGTTTTTTTTTAAAACATAATTTTTCCTCCCAAATGCAAAATTTTGCGAACTAATGCCAAAGCATTTAAATTAAATTTTTTCCTCCAATCATTTTTTTCTCATCATCATGTCCCTCAATACTATAAGGCTTCTGTTTTAATAGATAATTAAAAACAAAGAATAAATAATACATTCAAAAGGAATTAAAGTAACTTCACTCTTAAAATATTTAATAAAAATTAAATATTAAATTAAATGTACAAAATAATATCTACAATCTATTCCACTTGCCCACACCAAATGCGAGAGCTTCTGGTCCTGAAGCAACATTCCTATCATAAACTGCAGCCTAAACTTTAATCTTAATGTTAATGCTAACAGAATGATATGATATGTTGATAAGACCCTAAATCCCAGTCATAGCCCTAAAACTGGTTAATATAGAGCTATTTTTCCAAAATATGATGTTCAGGTACATGTTCTACTTGGATAAATCACATTAAGGTAGGGTTGCAGTCGTCCAATGAAGATTTTCAGATGTTAAAAGGTGTACATTAGGCACTTATGGTTCTGGCGAGGGGAAAGGATACTGTTGAAGCAAGACCTGCTGGAACCTGTCTGGGGCCAAGAATATTGGGTGCGTCAGCATGAAGTCATCCAGGAGTATTTCTGCAAGGAGACAGAGAGACGAACACAACCTTATTAGTGCCATCACACAACTGAACAAGATGTTCATGTTTGTCTGAAAGTATTGGGCTGCGGAGACTGACACGAGGAGGACAGGAACAACAAGGAACTCTGGAAAATTATGTCTTCTGTGCAGACTTAGCTGTTCTTGTTCGACAGGTTGTGAACACTTGCTCTGTGAGTATGTGTGCGGAGAAATGAGATTGAACTTGACAGCACCAGCCTTCACCTCTGCTAACTCATCTCAAGGACAGTGGGTTTGTGGGTAGAATAAATCACGACGCTTTCTGGCCCACTTTGGACCACTGACACTCCCAAAGGCTGCAGTGATGTACTGTACACACACATCTAGCAGCTGAAATTAAAAACTAACAGACTAGCTCATATAAACGTCAACAAACAGTGAAAAAGGCATTACAAAAAGCATAATAAATGAGTGATGCTTTGAAAAACTGCTGTTTTGAAATCTGCAAAAAGGGATAGAAATGTGCATAATATTTTTTGATCTGGGGCACATCTTGACAGTGAGGTTTTCGGAGACTATATTTTGACTGATGAGAGGACATGATACTGATTATGTATCTGGGTTATATCAATGTGGAGCACATAAATCATTGATACTTAACTATTAAAAACATAATCGCTCAGAGGAATGAGAAACGAGTCAGTGGCACAAAAGGAACACGTCAGTTCAAAATGCTAAGGCTTTCACATGTCATGCAAATAAAGCAAAGCATGAACTAGAGAAAACAGGGTCCAATACTAAAAGCTCAACTAGTCCATTTGCATTTCAGAGCAGTAGCTTGGACGCAGAATAAATTTGTATCGTTGGTTCAGTCAGACAATGAATTTAATTAAGATGAACTGTCAGCTGAATTCCCTCAGTTGATTCATTCGTCTGAACAGCAAAGATTCCCACAATCATGCCCTGCTTTGCATACTGATTTGCAGGCAACAACGATCACTGATTGGTGCAGACGTGTTTGTTTTAGTTCCTGATTGTGACTATCGAGAAATGATGCAAACGTCCCCCTGTCATTACGGGATTCTGTGACACAAGGCGTTCTAATGTGCATTTTAGAAATTTAACATGTCCAAACCTGCACACTTCACATATCTGTGCATGTTTTTTTGTGAAGTCACACCTCTTTTGAGAGTTATGGGTGAGGCATAATGGACGTGTGGGTAAAATAAGGTCACATGCACACCTACCTATTATTGTATTATATCTAAAATCCTATAAAATGCAATCTAATATTTATATAACTAGTGGGTCATATATAATCAATGACAGTATGAATTAAAGTATTTATATTATTAACAATCAATTAAAATAATTATATAGACATAGTTTTTTGGGGCTTCCTTAAATTTAATGTATTATTGTATAAACTACATATTTATATATATCTATATATTATATATATTAGAATATATATATATATATATATCTATATATGAATACGTGTGTGTTGTGTGTGTGTGTACCTACTTACCATCTTTTGGGACAAATGTGTCCCCAAAAGTGAGCTAACCTGACGAACACCAAACCAAAACCAAAAACCTCCCTTTGGGGCACTCCCTCATTTGTAAAACTGGTATCAACATAAAGTAAACGCGTTTTTTTTTTTTTTTATTGTAAAAATGCAGAAAGTTTCCTGTAAGGGGTAGGGTTAGGTGAAGGGTTGGTGTAGGGCAATAGAAAATACGGTTTGTACAGAATACAAACCATTACGCCTATGGAATGTCCCCATTTCGATAGCTAAGTAAATGTAGTTGTTTGTGTGTGTGTGTGTGTTGTGTGTGTGTGTGTGTGTGTGTGTGTGTGTGTGTGTGTTTGATTTCCTTTCACAATCAAGAAAAAGGTTGGAGTAAACATGGAAACTGATTCACACACTTTGAGGATAGGCATAACTTCGTTTTCTCTGGAGAAACGCAGACAGAATGGATTAAACTCATCTGCATCTTAAATGGAGTTTATTTTCAAGAACGGAACTTTTCCAACTACTTGGCGAAATGGTAGACCATTTAGACTTCCATTTTTAAAGTTTACAACCCGTGTATTGAAAAAAATGCCATTAATTAACAGAGGCCTCCCTAAGGTTCAAACCCGGGATTCCCTTGGAAGCGGGATTGAGGCGGCGCTGCGCTTCTTGCGGGACGTCGTTCAGCCGGCACTTGGGGCGTCACATAGTGCAACTCAAGAACAAAAGCAGGTGGGCAAAGACAAACTTAGCATATTTATGGCAAAATAGAAAAGCTAAAGCAATCCAAGTTATTCTTAACAACAGTAAATACCCAAGTGCACCAGCCTGTACAAATAGCAAGCAGTTTGTGCAAAATTATTATACTTCCAAATGTGTGCCCGAAAGATCAGAAAGTACATTACGTGTGCCACCATGGACAGGGTCATTAAATCTGGTGCAATATAGTCAATTGAACGCCTCGCTATTTACTGTTAGTGAGGTAGAGAAAGTGATTAGTAATTTACCTAATAATAAAGCAAGCGGATCTGATGGTGTGACATACGTACGAAACACTGAAATCTGGTAAAAGCACGTTGTGCCCAGTTCTGACTAATATATTTAACATCTGTCTTGAGAACGGTAAACTACCAGAAGCATGGAAAGGTGCATTGATCCATCGAATCCCCAAGAAAGACCATATCCCTCAACTTGGAGAGATATATCCTTACTACCGACAGTATATAAGGTATTCATGAAATGTTTACTCTCAAGAATCCTCCCCTGGTTGGTGGAGACAGGAATACTCTCATCAAAACAGAAAGCATATATCAATAGACAGGGAATGAATGAGCACGTCTTTTGTTTGAAAACAGGAATTGATGATTTTAAACATTCATCTGCAAAATTCTTCAATGTCTTTCTGGATTTTCGTGATGCTTTTGGCTCATTGTCCCATGATGTTATGCTTTATGCATTGGATGAAATAAGACTGCCACGGCCGTATGTGGACGTGATCGAGGACGTCTACAATAACTCCTACGTTCAAGTCATATGTGGAAGTGCCTTAACTGATCCTATACCTCTAAAGATCGGTATTAAGACCGGCTGCCCCAGGAGCGCTATTAACTTTATACTAGTGATTAACTCCTGGCTGAAATGGATGTGTCAGTGCTCACCAGCATGTGTGCGATCTTCAAATCCAGTGTAAGCTTATGCGGATGATGTGGAAATATCGTCACGAGATGAGAGTGTAATTCATAATATGCTTCTTCGTACAGATGACTTCATAAGGTGGTCTGGTTTGGATATGAAACATACAAAGTGTGCTGCGTTTTATGAAAGACGGAGTGGAGGAAATAGATGGTATAGATCAAAGTCTGACAAACCCCCGGTCTTTGCATTAGCACATAAACCTATCCGTCTATATGAACGTCATGAAACCTATCCTTATCTGGGGCATAAATTCAACGTTAGCGGTGACTGGGAGGAACAGGTTACAGAGCTGTGTCATGAATTTACCTGAAGACTTGCACTGATTGACTCTTCCCCTCTCCCCATAATGATGAAGATCGAGGCTATCAGATTGATTGCAACAGCTAAAATTCAACATCTATTTATGAATGTTCATATTCCACAATGCACACTTTCAACACTGAACGATGAAATGGTAAAGCTAGTGAGAAAATGGCTCTGCCTCAATACAACCCGAGATATTATTTTCCAGTCGTGCCGAGACGGAGGTCTCGGTGTCCTAAACATTGAATCTAGGCCTATTTATACTGCCTCCAGAATAGGTCATCTTCTTAATATGCTGAATAACACCGATACATCTGTCAGAGAGATGGCACATGAGTCACTTTTTCTACATCTACAGCGGCGCAAAATACCGGCTGCTTTGTGCAACGAGCCCCAGTTTCTTGGATTTCAATTAAAACCGAATGGAAAATTGAACATCAAAACAGCTGGATTTGGAGTACGCTCTGATTGGCTGGATTTAAATGATCTTTGCCAGCGTATAGGACTGCAGCTCTCTTGGCAGGGACCTGACGGAGCGGTAGCGGCTCTTAATGAGAACATAATAACAAGCCCGCATATCTCTGCTCTCAGCGGTTCTCAACACCAAAAGTACACCTCGTCAACTATCGACCAATAATGTAAGAGCCTCACTTCTTCACCTCAAAAAAAAACAAAATGCCCAGCACTGGATGGGCTTGAAACTACAGGGAAAATTAGCACTTCTCCAATCGGCTGCCCACATCTTAAATGGATGTTGTTGTTACAAAGGACTGTATGTGTCCAGACATGATCGCCTGGTTGATTTGATTGTAAAGGACTTGAAAACAATGCATAAAGACAGTAAGTTTTACCAGCATACTAATGTTGAATTGAATTGGTTTTATGACAACACATTTGACAGTGACTATTTTAAAAACATTCCAAACACTCCGGACATTGTGATCGTAAACAAGGCTTTGAACTCTGTATTTGTCATTGAGGTTGGCTGTTGTTTTGATCTGGATTTAGATACCTGCTATCTTTCCAAATTGCTGAAATATCAGCCATTGGTTGAAGCCATCCATCAACTTAACTATCATTGTAAGTTAATTACCCTAGTATTTGGAAGTTTAGGTAATGTGCACAAGAATTAAAGGACTGCAGTTGAGTGGACTGCAAAAAAGAAAGCAAAAAAACGCGCACAATTTTGTTCAGTTTCAGCCACTATAGGGAGTGTGCAAATATGGAAACGAAGATGTTTTGTCTATCCTTGAGTGTTAAATGTTATAAATATAAGTACTTGTGAATGTATGCTTGCCATGTCTATCTGTCATTTGCAAAACAATGACTTCCCAAGGTATTTGGATTCCGTTTTTGTTGCTTGTCTTGTGGATCCAAATAAAATAATTAAATGTGTGCGTGTGTGTGTGTTTGTGTGTGTGTGCGTATACTGTATTTATATAAATTAACATTTTTATTACATTAGTATAATATTATATGTTGTAGTATATTATATTATTATATTATTATAGTACATATTGCACCAATTTTTATTCACCATGTATGGCAGTCTTTAGCAGACTTTAAAGGGTCCCAACTTCATACTTGTTGAATAAAATATATGCACATTGGAGTCACTTCACATCTTTGCAGCTGCAGATCTTTTGCGGTTGCCACGGCAACGCTGACTTTAGAGGCTGCACAGTAAGGAGAAATAAAAAAAGATGAGAGACCAAGAGCGAGACAAACAGACAAAATACAGACAGAAGTACACAGAGAGACAGAGGCAAAAATAATCTAGGTAAAACCCACAAAAAAAGCAAATGGAATACAAAGCCAGAAACACTGACAAGCCGGGCTGCGAGTCAGTCAAGTTAGTGTGGAAAACAGGAACGGAATGACTGGAGGAGAAGTCAACAGGATTAATTACCATCTCTGATATCCGTAAACCCTTAAAGGCATATGTTAGTAACCAAACGGAAAATACGCACCGGACAAGTTCTATTAAAGTTGATGAGGTGTTGTGTCAGAGCTGAGGGTGTAAAATATATTCAAGCAACTTTACTTTTAGTCACTGTAGCGGGTGTGTGTGTGTGTGTGTGTGAGAGAGCTGACTTGAACACTTTTGGACCCCCTCCGGTCAAATGTAAACATTCTTTTAGGGCAATGACCATCTCTCTTCATTAGCATTTGTCATGGCTGTTGAGATTAAATTGGAGTGGGAGTTTATAATTCTTTAAAATAACTTGTGCTGCAGCCGTAATTGAGCCATGTGTTATGTCACTGCGTGGGTCTGTTTGCCTCCCTCAGGCATCTAATGCTTAGCAGAGAGCATCAAATCTGCTCTAAAGAGCCAAGTAAATTCCTGAATCCCGTGAAGAATCACTGCAGGACGCACATTTAATGCATCCAGCGGTCCTTACCCACACTTTTGGCTTCGAACCAACAGATCTTAGCCCAAATTTGAGATGATGTTTATGCTAATAAAATGTTACCACATCAAGGTAGATAAGCCTAACTGGAAAAGCATTTTGGTGGCGTTTGCACCGTGCAAAGGCAGGAACTATGAAAGCCTGTGAATTTATTTCTAGTAAATGCAAATTTATATCTCACAACTTCAACTTTATTTCTCATAAATGCAACTTTTTATTTTACAACAATCTCGCACATGTTTGATTTAGGTCTTACCGCTGGGACGCTTCTTTTTTCTTACAGTTGCGGTTTAAGTCTCAGTTGTGACGATAGTGTCGCAACGTATTTTCTAATGTGATTTTATATCTCACAGTTGCAACTTTATATCTTACAACTGCAACTTTATTTCTTATAATAGTGACTTTATATCTTACAATTGTGACTTTATTTCTTATAATTGCAACTTTAGATCAGTTTCAGTTGTGACTATATCTAAATTGCAAATTTATATCTTACAACTGCTACTTTAACTGTGACTTTATATCCCATAACTGCAGCTTCCCCTTCGGGAACTCGAGCTGCGTCGGAAAACGCTAGGGGAACGCCTTCAGAGATACCAAGCTCTGAATCATATGTGTAATCAATCCAATCGATGGGCGAGACTTCAGCGGTGGGTGACGTCATGACCAGGAAGCTATAAAAACACGTGCGGCGGAGCCAGCGTCAGCTTCTGTCATTCAGCGAAGCGCTCTGTGTGGTCTTCACGTTTATGTTCTTGTAGAATTCTTTATTGTTGTCTGTCCCAAAAAGGGCACAACCTCCAAAGAATCTCCAGCAAAAAAAAAAAAAAAGAAAAAGAAATGTCTAAGCAAAAGCCAAAAATGGCGAAAGTAGATCACGTTATAGATTGTGTGTTCCTCCCTGCCCATGCTACATCACGAGCGGGGATACACACGGTTTGTGCGTGGTCTGCTTGGGAGCGGAGCACGTGGCTTTGGCTCTCGAGAGGGTTGACTGTCCGCATTGTGAGCAGTTGCCGCTGCGTTTGCTTCGCTCCCGGAAGGCTCTCTTTGAGGAGGGAGCCTTCACCAGCGTTCCTCACAGTGCTGGCCCCGCTTCCGTCGAGTCGGAGAGGCGGCTGCATTCGTGGGGTTCGCAAATGGATTTGGCGGAGGGAATGGAGACGAGCGAGCCCCTATCTCCTTCCTCACCTGCCAGATCCAGCTGCCACTCAAATCGCTGGGATCAGAAGCCCCGTTTCTGGGCGGCACTTCCCCCCGGATAGCGCGGCTCGGCGCTTCTCCTACTTCCATCCGAGGAGGTTGATGTGGATAGCTTCGCAGATTCGCAAACCACTCAATCCCCACAATAGAGGGCTAATGAGGTAGTTCCCGTGCGTTGCAAGTTGCACTCGCATGGCCCCGCAGAGAAACCGACTGATCCACAGAGAACAAACTCGATGAACACTTTCCTGCGGGCCAGTCGCTACCTCAACCCGGAGCCTGCCGTTTTTTTTTCCCGATCCCACACACCGAGGTGTCAAATCGTGGAAGAAACCATTCTCAGGCACCGCTTAATTCTACCCTGCCTCTGATTAAATTATGAAATGTTGCAGGGTTGAGTGAATGCTTTTACAGACAATGCCCCGGGTTAGAGCAGCCGCTTGCGCTCTATCTGTCATCCCGTGCGGTCATCGTCTCTGAAGGCTTCCGTCTTGCCCCGCCGCGCGAACCAACCTCCGCTGGTGGCAAGGGTACTCGGCAGCAGTTCAGCTGGTGCGTGTCTGCACAATATTATGTCATATTTACGGCGTCCAGGCCGACCTTCTACAAAGAGCTAGATGAAGGCTAGCCAGTCAAGAGCAGATGACACTTTTAGAACTGAGGAGAACCGCGATTAAGCCCTTCGCGCCACCAATGAAACCAGCCCTTCGATTGGGCGGTCCATGGCTATGGTGGCAGCAGAGAGGCATTTGACCCTGTCTGATATGAAAGAGAAGGACAGGGTCTTCCTTATGGATGCCCCGCTTGCGCCTTGTGGTCTGTTCGGCGACGCCGTCGATTCGGTCTTCGACAGATACCAGGAGGCCCGTAAAAAGGCGGCGGCATTCCAGCGGTTTCTCCTTTGCCGTTCTCTAGCTCTGGGTGCTGCTGGGCGGGAGCAGCCCCGGCCGTGTACCAGCTCCTCATTCAGGGAGGTTCAAAAGTTGAGTGTCGCCTCTCGTACTCCCCCGCAACGGGACCGAGGTCGGCGGTGCTCCAAGTCGGGGGCTTCCAAGGCGAGGGCTGATCTGAGGGTCGTGCTTCAGTTGAGGAAGCCCTCGACGAAGCGGTCCTGACAGGCGGAAAAAGGGAAATAAATCCAGGACTGCTGAGGGCGACCCCTACTGGGGAAGAGCGGGGTGCACCAAATTATACGGTGTCCGTCTCTCCTCAGCGTCCTCAGGAGATTGTTTTGCCAACCCTGCCAGTGTTCCAGGGCACAGCGGTCTCCAGCGAAGGTTTCTCTAGTTTTTTTCCGCCCGGAAACGTAGCGGAGCCAAGAGCCTCACCACCCCTTCGGGGGTCTCTCAAGCAACTAGTTCGGCGAACTCCTGCCGGTCCGCCACTTCAGGGCACCCAGCTAGCAGCTACAAAGACACCAGAGGCCAGTCTCGAGAGACTGATTCCCTTAGTAGATTTTTGGCATCGTGGAAACTACTGCCAAATGTATCTCATTGGGTCCTGCAGACTGTAGAAAAAGACTATCGCATTCAGTTCGGCGCTCCGCCGCCGCCTTTCAAATGGGTTTTTCTCACAGTAGTGAGCCCAGAGCAGCTCTTGTATTAGAACAAGAAGTGAATACTCTTTTGAGGAAGGAGGCCATCGAGGTGGTCCTCCTCTCGACAGGGAGTCCGGGTTCTATAGCCGGTACTTCATCGTGCCGAAGAAGAATGGAGGGTTGCGTCCAATTTTAGATATGCGGCTATTGAACCACTCAGTCATGCGTCTGAAGTTCAAAATGCTCACTGTCAAACAGGTCGTGTCTCAGATCAGGTCCGAGGACTGGTTCGTTACGATAGATCTCAAAGACGCTTATTTCCATGTTTCCGTCCTTCCTCAACACTGGAAGTTCCTGAAGTTTGCTTTCAGGGGCAAAGCTTACCAATATCGGGTCCTTCCCTTCGGCCTAGCACTCTCACCCCGTACTTTCACGAAGTGTGTGGATGCTGCTCTGGCTCATTTGTGACTCCAGGGCATCCGCATACTCAATAACATCGACGATTGGTTGATATTAGCTCATTCAGAGCAGACAGCGGTTCGGCATCGATATGTCGTTCTCGCTCACATGAAAGAGATGGGGTTAAGACTTAACGGCAAGAAAAGTGTGTTTTTTCCAGTACAGAGAACTACTTATCTGGGCTTGGTGTGTGATTCGACCACGATGCAGGCATGTATGCCTCCTGCTCGGATCGAGTCGATCCTCACGGCAGTCATGGGAGTCAGAGAAGGCCAGTCACTCACTGTCAAGCAGTTTTTTTCAAAAGGCTGTTGGGCCTGATGGCAGTGGCGGCCAACGTGATACCTTTTGGCCTGCTGTACATGAGAACCCTACAGTGGTGGCTCAAGACCAAGGGTTCTCCCCGCTTCGCATGTTCAAGGTCACGCAGCGAGGCCTACGTGCCTTAGACATGTGGAGGAAACCTTGTTTCTTGTCTCAGGCCCGGTGCTGGGAGCTCCTTGTCGCCGCATAACGCTAGCGAAGGAAGCATCCCTCACTGGTCGGGGTGCGGTCATGAGTGGCCACACTGCCCGTGGTCTGTGGAGTGGTCGCCATCTCACGTGGCACATCAATTGCCTGGAGATGTTGGCCGTGTTTCGAGCACTCAAAGACTTTCTCCCAGACCTGAGAGACTGCCATGTGTTGTGTGCACCGACAACACAGCGGTGGTCTTTTATATCAACCACCAGGGAGGTCTGCGTTCGCGCCCCTTATACAAGCTGGCGCATCAGATCCTTGTGTGGTCCCAGGGCAAGCTCCTCTCGCTGAGGGCAGTGCATATTCCTGGGCATCTCTATTTGGGAGCAGACATCCTGTCGAGGTAGGGGCTGAGGCCCGGGGAATGGATGATTCACCCCAGGGTGGTGAAGCAGATATTGAGAGTTTTGGCCAGGCTCAGGTGGACTTGTTTGCGACTCAGACGACATCGCAATGTCCCCTCTGGTTCTCTCTGACTCATCCAGCTCCACTGGGGCTGGATGCTATGGTACAGACTTGGCCGAGGCTTCGTCTGTATGCTTTTCCCCCGATCGCTCTGCTCCCCGGAGTTCTAGAGAGAGTACGTCGGAACGGGGTCCGTCTATTGCTAGTAGCCCCGTTCTGGCCGGGCCGAGTATGGTTCTCGGACTTGATTTCTCTCCTCGACGGCACTCCATGGGAGATTCCCGTCAGGAGAGATCTCCTCTCACAGGCGGAGGGTATGATATTTCACCCCCGCCCAGAGTTGTGAAAGCTGTGGGTGTGACCCCTGAGGGGGCACAACTAGTAGCTTCCAGTCTCTCAACTGAGGTTGTTGATACCATACTCCACATCTAGAGGTCCCCAAGCTGGCGGAAACTGGTATGCCCCTGAAGTGGAGACTCTTCACTTCTTGGTGCGGAGACCGCCAGCTAGACCCAGTTAACTGCCCGTTTGGTACAGTGCTGGAGTTCTTGCAGGCCCGTTTCTCCGCAGGGTTAACCCACTCCACCCTGAAGGTCTACGTGGCGGCTATAGCGGCCTACCACGCCCCTCTTGGTGGTCACTCGGTGGGACCCTCTGGTTACACGTTTCCTTCGCGGTGTGATGAGGCTGAGGCCTCAGGTACGATCTCGTGTCCCTCCTTGGGACCTCGCTGTGGTGTTAGAAGCTCTCTGTAGGCCTCCTTTTGAGCCTATCGAGGAGATATCAGATCGTCTTCTTACGTTAAAGACTGTGTTTCTCTTGGCTATATCTTCTCTAAAGAGAGTTGGGGATCTGCATGCCCTTTCTGTGGCGCCTTCCTATCTCGACTAGAAAAGATTGCGCCCGGTCTGGCCAAAGCTTTTTTATACCCTCGGGCGGGGTATGTTCCTAAGGTCCCCTCCTCTACACCACGGCCTGTCGTACTCCAGGCTTTTTATCCTCCTCCCTTTAGGGAGCCCGACCAGCAGAGGCTTAATTGTATGTGTCCAGTGCGAGCACTGGATGCTTACGTCCACAGAGCTGCCCAGTGTGCTGCTTGTGCTATGGTCCCCCTAAGAGAGGTCATCCTGCTTCCAAGCAAACCCTCAGCCGGTGGATAGTTGACGCCATTACTGTTGCCTATGAGTCCTCTGATCTACCCTCACCATTGGGGGTCAAGGCTCACTCGACAAGAAGTGTGACGGCCTCCAAGGCTTTTCTGGCAGGAGTTCCTATGCAGGACATCTGCAACGCTGCAGGATGGTCTACGCCCCTCACTTTCGTCAGGTTCTATGACCTAGATTTGCGAGCCCCTCCAGGCCCCTCTGTTCTCTTGCCATAGCCGTGCCCTTCCACCAGGCATGGATTTGCAAGTCTGGCGGCGTGGACATCTCGTTCCCCTGGCGTTTTCCGATGCAGCTCGAGTTCCTGAAGAGGAACGTCTCAAGTTACGTATGTAACCATGGTTCCCCGACGGAACGAGACGCTGCGTCGCAAGCCCTCTTCCGCATCCCTAACTATAGCTTGCTTCACCCCTCCCTCAAGACGCTAGCGGCCGCGCCCCGGGGTCAAGTGCTTTACGTGCTTCCTGGTCTGACGTCACCCACCACGCCGCGCACAAGCAAGCTCGCCCATCGTTCGAAACTGATTAACACTATGATTCAGGCTTGGTATCGCTGAGGCATTCCCTAGCGTGTTCCGACTCCGTCTCGTTCCCTTGGGGAACCATGGTTACATACGTAACCTGGGACGTTTTTATCTCAAAATGTGTTTATTTCTTATTTTAAATTTGGTTTTCTGTTTCTGTGACCTGTTTTAGGTGGAAACATGCTTTCATAAGAAACTGTCTATGTGGCTTTACCATGTAAAAGTTTGATATCTACCTTTAGTGGTAAAATAGTCAGTGCTGATGTTTAGCTTGGAAATATAAATCAGCATGAAGATGAGGCACAGAAGACACAAATATGACACCTTTCCGCCTCACATGCTTTTTTCTTAATTTAATCCCTTCTTTCTCTGATGGCCCCCACATTCTCCAGCTTTCTTTCATGTATTTTCCTCTTTTGACTCACTAGTTTACATTATGATAGAGTTTAAATCTCCAGGCCAGATTGGCACAAAGCACATCTCTTTAAATGACAAGAGTGGGAATAGAGCAAAATCCAACACCCACCCTGATACCCACATGCACAACCCCACCACCATCACATATTATCCCACACATCACTTGTAGCGTCTCGACCAATCTGACACACTAATTTTTATTTGATTTAACAAATCAATTATTCATTAGGTTAACAAATCGTCACAGTCCCCTCACTCAATTAACTGGATGCCAGGATGTCTGCTGAACACCAGGCGCTATGGTCACCATGACAACTAATCATGATATCACTGGTTTTATGACCCCCCAGGAATGTGAGAAGGATAGCCCACTCTTTGTCCCAAGGAAAAGCAGAATAGAAATGGACTGTGTTCTAGTTAATTCATAGAAAAACAGTTATTTGAATGAAAACACACATATCCTTCAGCTCATTGTGTATATTATTGTCATTGTGTATTTTATCTTTTATATTTTTTTAGACTATTTTAGTATGCTTGTGAGGGGACCCATTCCTGATCCTCCCTTTTCACTATATGTAATCTTACCTTGTTTAGTATCTATGAATTTGCCTTTGTATGATCGAAACAAGCGTGTATATTATATGGTGGTACATAGGCAATATATATTAGGGCCCTGAGAATCGTTAATAATTTCGATTTAAGTCCATTTGCAAATTACCATGCTTAGAGAACAAAGGGGTCGTAACCCTCCAGCAATTGCCACCTCCCGCGCGGAAATTCCATTTTGCTCATTGGACAATCCCATCTTGAAAGGCGGAGATCTTCTCCGACCTTAAAGGCCCGGCTCCATGTGACCCGCCCCAGTCGGTGTTTCGGTCAGATGCTAAGATGAAGATGTGAGAAACGCTCCAGGATACCAAAGCTCGTGCCAGGCTCCGGCCTAGTCCTTTTCATTCATCAAGTGATTCTGACTCAAACTAGCTCTTTCTCATCAACCAACTTCAGCAAGATCTTTGGGCCTTAAGATTGCATCAGGAATATATTTTCAGACAGACGAGACTTGCAAGTATCAAACTTAGTCGATTTAATGGATGCATTAAGTATCAGTTACACCTTTTTACAAGGTTTGTTTGAGCTAAGAATCTGACGTTTTTCCTCAGGTTTTAGATCTGCTGAATATGCAAAATGGTTCCATAAATGTCATTCCTTATGTCTCTTTCTTTAGTGCTAAACTTTAACCCTTTCCTATACCAACTGTATGTGTGTGTGTGTGTATGTGTATGTTAGACCGGCTTAATGTGTTTATGTAGTATGTTAGACTAGTTTAAGTGTTTATGTAGTTAATAAAATTTTACTTGTATCACACTTGACGTGTTCCTTGTTTACTCATAACCGGAGTCAATAAACATGCAGATTTACGTTACAAACTTATAGAATTGTACAGTAATGAAGTTTATTTCCTTTAACCAGGAAATTAACTTTCTTAGAATTGACAAGACGGTTGACCCCGAGTGGTCAGCTAAATATCTACAGTGGAGCTAAAATATTAATAATTAATCATAATTAGTTATGGTTAATTATTCATATTTCCTGTTGTGAGCTAAATTCGCTACAGATTGGTGGAGAATGCGGGCATGATAAAACGAAAGTTATGAGTTTAAACACTGTCAACTTAAAAGTGTGTGCGTGATAGTCCAGGTTAAAATAAGGCGTGACTTGAGATGCCCTGTTGTGTCCCCGTTTGCTGGCTTGTTTAGATGCAGATAAAGTAGGGATNTTCAAGAGACTCTGATCCAGCAGTTGAACAACACTCAAGACAAGCTTGACGTGCTCCGAAGAGAACTCAGGGACTCCGACAGGCGGCGAAAAGAGACGCAGTGGGAGAGACACCATACTCCCGCATCCTCATCAGCCGTGCAAACTTCCTCATATGCAACAAGCTACGAAGGGGAGACCCAACACTTTCTGCTTAACAACTGACAGAACAGAACTGTAATACTTCCAAGCATCCCGCAGCAGCGCATGATGTGACCCCCAGAAACTGTGACAAGCTAGCCAGAAAAATCCCGGCATTCACACTGCTGGGGAAACAATAGTTTCCTACTTATGCAGTACGAGCAGTAATTTAGAACTGTGGAGTCGTTTTAAACATTGCTTGCAAGCAGACCCAGGAATCAATCTTATGTGTCTGTCTCATAAATCAGTAACTTCTTCTCCATGCGCATACCAATTCCTGATCAAAACCAGATAAAATTATAGCTTGAAGGTGCCTTCCTACAGGTATTAGAAGGTTTCAGTGCTATAATGTTTTTAAATTGTACGATAAGAAACTAACCTGACTTAGCGAAGATAGAAAAGAAATCCTAATTTCTGTGTTAGTAGAGCACAAGCCTATTTTCTGACGACGAAATCTCGGGATCAGCAGCTCATATAAATGGTACCAGATAAATCGGTCTGATTTGGGCGAAGAAATCCCCTTCTTCAGTACTGTGTAGGTGATCTGAGCGATGCTCCTCATTTCACTGATTTAAGGCCTTAATATGTGTTATGTATCATTGTATTCATATCGACACACTCATGTGAAACATTTACGTAACTTTTATACATGCGCGCACCAGGTTCTGATCAATATCAGATAAAACTATAGCTTGAATGTGGCTTCCTACAGGTATTAGAAAGTTTCAGTGCTATAATGTTTTTAAATCGTCCGATAAGAAACTAACCTGACTTTAGCAAAGAAATCCTAATTTCTGTCGTTAGTGGAGCATAGGTCTTTCTGACGACGGAATCTCAGATTAGCAGCTCATATAAATGGTACCAGAATGAATCGGTCTGATCTTGGGCGAAGAAATCCCCTTTTTCAGCACTGTGTAGGTATCTGAGCGATACTCCTCATTTCATTAATTTAAGGCCTTATTATGTGTTACGTATCATTGTATGTCATTATGACTCGCTCATTTGAAACATTTAAGTAAAATTAATGGTGTTATTCGAGCGTAGCTAACTACGAATCCACCATAGCCTGTGAAGTGAATGTGCTGTTTTGAATAATGAATGAATTTGTATGGGACATGCATGAGTTTCCCATGCATGCTCACATCAGTGCAAGTCTGCTCCACCTGCACCAGTTGTGAGCTTGCATTGGTCTCCTAGAAACACGTGACCCCGGAAGTGTGAGCAAACCCTTCCGGTTAATCTGACAACAGCACCAACTTCACAGACCTTTGTGTAAACAAAGAATTGCGTGTAACTAACGCTAACTCTTAAGCTAAGCACTTTACCTCAACTGCTAGCTGTTAGCATATGACTAACACTTAGATAGGAGTGGAAGTGTAACTTTATAACCCACACACCCTCGCGCTCCCTCTGTCTCTCTCTCTCTCTCTCTGTCACTCCTGGTGTCACTTCCTGTTGTTGCCATCACAGGTCCCTGTGGGACCCACCACATACTGGGTTTTACTTGTGTTATTGTTGATTTTTGTTTTGACTTTATTCTACCTTTTTAATTTTATTGCATTTATTTACATTTGTTTGACACAAATGTACCAATACAGCTAAATTGATTTTTATTAAATTTGAGATTTAATTTAATCAAACTTTTTTTTTTTTTTTTATTCCATTTTTATTTTTATTTTTTATTTTTGTTTATTTACTTTCCCTTTTAATTTCCTACAGCTCTTAGGACCCTTTTTTATTTTATTTATTTTTTTTTTTTGTTGTTGTTGTGTTTTACTTTTACCTTATTTTAGTTATTTCACCATCACCATCGTCGCTTTTGGATAGGATTACAGTAGTTCTAGCAACTGTCGTTTCCTTAACGAGTTATACAGGTTATTAGTAGCATAATCCCTGTTTCCTCTCTACTTCTCCTCACGCCTCAGTGCCAGGCCTAATACGTTGAAGGGCAGCTACCATTGCAACACAATGTAGGCTAAAATAAAACTAGAAACAATTCCCACTGTATCTTTTTCTTTTGACGAGGTATTTGGAGGGTCCCTGCTAGTTTAGCTAACAGCCTAACCCTAGGGTTATGAAGTCTATTGCAGCATCACACACAAGTGAAACCTGCTTAGCCATATCTCTTAGAAAACAACTAAAATAGGTAAAAATGTTCCTTTTTTTTTTGAGTTCATCTTATTTTATTTCAGTTTCGTCATAGTGACCAAACCCGTGAACCATCAGTAGGATAGCCCGGTCATCAGCTGACCCCTGCTTACGGCCCCTCAACAAAGTTACTCAAACTCTTCCTTTGTGTTCACGAACAAAAAAAAAACATAGCACCTTACCTCACTAACTGCCTCCCACCAGCTATTCATACCTAACACGGCCTACACAGCCGTTCCCCTTAGAGATAGTTTAACACCTCTGTACGTACCTGCATTTGCCTTGTGTCTCTCTCTCTCTGGTGTTCTCACAAGTGTGCCAGTATGTCGCAGACATTCCACAGACATCCAGCCCTGACAGCTCACCCGGGCCACCTGGAAACTTAGCAGAGCACTGTAAAGGACATCCTTCAGCTCAAAGCAGCCAACGACCTGCCATGGCAAAGAAAGGAACAGCGAGACTGCGACATAAGCAAACACTTGACCAGCATCATCCTCTCCTCGGCCCACACCCTCAAGGGCCTCAGAAAGGAGGAAAATGAGCTGAAACTGCAAGTCACAGAATTCTACAGAAAACTGACACCTGCTCAACGAGAGAGGAGAAAGAAGAGAGAGAAAGCACAGAATGGATGCAAAGAACCCCACAGAATGGTGCGACAGAAGGAAATCACCAGTCTTCACAGAGACTCTAACAGCTGCTAAACACCAGGCGCCGCTGGAAAAAAAAAAAAACCATCACACAGGACTTGAAAACAGAACTGTTTCACACAAAGTCACTCTTAAAACAACTTATGTGGAACTAAATGAGAGAGACACCACATCTAAGGCCTTACAAGGCCAGCTGCATTCAGCCAGAGCTGAGGTCCAAACCCTGACTCAACAATTAAAGAAGAGCTTGACATGGTTCAGAAAGAATTAAAACAGTCCTACCGACTGCGCATAGACTTAAGCAAAGGACAGCCGGCTGAACATCGGTCGCCAGCAGTGCAAGCCCTCCACGCCTGTGCACAGCTACGAAAGGGGGGAAAGGGAGCCAAAGCCTTCTGCTTGACACTTCACAAGTCAGCTCCCTGAAAACCTCTGCAGCTGCAACAAAAAAAAAAAAACATTTTCAGGCGAACCGAAGCAACGCAACGAGGTGAATTCAGTGTCACAAATGAACTGAAATATGCTTGCAGACCACAAGGCGAACAGATAGGGAAAACACGAAACAGAACATCCCCTGGCAAGCAGGCCCAGACCCCCTCAGTTGAACCTGCGAGGGGGGGGCGAGTGCCACTGTTCACACGTCACCAATCAGCAGCAACAAGGGGGTGGGGCAAGGACCTTTCAAGAGGATCACTGCAGACACACACCGTGTGACCCCACAGACCCCAACGAGCTGGCCAGAGACAACACATCTGGCAACCTAAATACTCTCAGACCCAGAGTCTGAACACGGACTGATCGCTGCCCCAGACACCAAGCAGGGCCGGCGTGAAACTCCCCATGCTTACTACCACAGACTTTGACAAACTTACTCCAAGCTCACGATTACCCTGGGATGGCGGAGGACAACAGCTGCAAGAAGTCATCTAGGCATTAAGGCCTGCCGCACAATGCCTAATCAACCGCTGCGTAACCTGACACAGAAGGCCTTTAAAAAGCACAAGGCCTCCACTAAAGGTGTGTGTCAAACCCCACTGAGTCTGAACTTCAAAACTCAGAATCCAAAGCGGGCACCAGAAGGCACCCAGCATTGCCACAATGCAAAAAACCCTTCTACAGAAAGCCCCTAGAAAGAAGAGGACAGAGCCATCACCATGGCAACAGACCCAGGTTCCAGACCAACCACTGGGAAAAGGCGTCCTCATCCTGCAAACACCACGGTATGTCCAACAGCAGTCCAACACAACATCCTCCTCCACACAACGGAAGCTACACAAGGACAGCTGGACACGCCTACCTCTGGGTTACAGGAGCTGCTGACAATCGCAAAAGAGCTCCATGAACAAAACTCAACTAAGGAGTACTAAGAAGGACAAACCTCTGACTCCTTGCATGCTGCAACACAGCATCAGACCCCTCAAGGGAGTAGCATCCCTTGAAACCGGTCGACACCACAGAAGCAGCCAGACAACATTGGATTTAGCAATGGGCCCACATGCCCAACAGCAAAACCTCCACCAACACAACTCAGGCAAGCTCAAGACGGTGCCACCACAAGAGCCAAGTGACACCACAAACATCAGATTTCTAGTGACGTTCGGGAAGAACAGAGAGCTAACAACCACCTGCTGCTCTCCTGCCATCATCACTAGGTCAGTCTGAAACTCTCTGCACGCTAAAAAATCTCCAGAACAATTATGCAATCCCCTGGAACCACCTGCACTATACAGTGAGAGTCTAACCCGGCTGTTCCACATCGTGGGTACCACGGATAGCCTACTGGCTAACAGCATCAAAAAAAACATCCTACCCGGACTAACTCTCTTCAGGATGACAGGTGACACAGCCTTTACACCTGCTGCATAAGCTCGAAGACCCACACCTTGCTACAGCCTACATCACCACAGCACAACACCAGACAGCATCCAACCCTGGAACCACCCGCCAAAAACCACACCAATGGCTCCAGCCGTGAGGCCAGGTGTGTGTAGATGTTCTGCACCTGGACCATCGCTCGTGTGTTATTCTACGGGAACAACAACGTTCGAAAGGGGGGGAATTTGTAGCATCTGGACCAATCAAACACATTATTTTTTATTTGATTTAACAAATCAATTATTCTTTAGGTTAACAAATCGTCACAGTCCCCTAACTCAATTAACTGGATGCCAGGATGTCTGCTAAACACCAGGCGCTATGGTCACCATGACAACTAATCATGATATCACTGGTTTTATGACCCCCAGGAATGTGAGAGGATAGACCACTCTTTGTCCCAAGGAAAAGCAGAATAGAAATGGACTGTGTTCTAGTTACTTCATAGAAAAACCGTTATTTGAATGAAAACACATATTTCTTCAGGCCATTGAGTAAATTATTGTCATTGTGTATTTTGTCTTTGATATTATTAGACTATTTTAGTATGCTTGTGAGGGAACCCATTCCTGTCATCCTTTCACTATTTGTAATCCTACTTTGTCTAGTATCTATGAATTCGCCTTTTCTTATGATCGAAACAAGCGTGTATATATATGGTGGTAATAGGCAATATATATTAGGGCCTGAGAATCGTTAGTAATTTCGATTTAATCCATTTGCAAATTACCATGCTTAGAAAACAAAGGGTCGTAAACCCTCCAGCAATTGCCACCTCCCGCTCGGAAATTACATTTTGCTCATTGGACAAGCCCATCTGGAAAGGCGGAGATCTTCTCCGACCTTAAAGGACCGGCTTCATGTGACCCGCCCCAGTCGGTGTTTCGGTCAGATGCTAGGATGAAGATGTGAGAAACGCTCCAGGTTACCAAAGCTCGTGCCAGGCTCCGGCTTAGTCCTTTTCATTCATCAAGTGACTCTGACTCAAACTGGTTTTTTTCATCAACTAATTTCAGCAAGATCTTGGTCCTTAAGATTGCATCAGGAATCTTTTCAGACATACGCAAGTATCAAACTTAGTCGATTTAATTAATGCATTAAGTATCAGTTACACCTTTATACAAAGTGTGTTTGAACTGAGAATCTGACGTATCACTCAGGCTTAGATCTATTGAATATGCAAATGGTTCCATAAATATCATTCCTTATGTCTCTTTCTTTAGTGCTAAACTTTAACCCTTTCCTATACCAACTGTATGTGTGTGTGTGTGTATGTGTATGTTAGACCGGCTTAATGTGTTTATGTAGTATGTTCGACTAGTTTAAGTGTTTATGTAGTTAAAACCTTACTTGTATCACACTTGAAGTTGTTCATCGTTTGCTCATAACTGGAATCACTTAATCATGCAGATTTATGCTACAAAAGCTTGTAGCATGTACAGTGAATTGACAGGTATTTCCTTACCCTAGGACATTACCAACCCCCCCACGTTCTTAAAATTGACAAGACGGTTGACCCTGAGTGGTCAGCTAAATATCTACAGTGGATCTAAAATATTAATAGTTAATCATAATTAGTTATGGTTAATTATTCATATTTCCTGTTGTGAGCTAAATTCGCTACAACATGCACACACACAATCACAGTCAAATATAGAAACTGCACATGTATTCTCTACACCAGCACATGCTCTCGCACTGTGAGAATGAAATGCAAGAGGGAGTTCAGACAGACACTCATCACACGTATAGAACATTCATCATTCAGACAAGTGAAAATCACTCCCTTTCTTTTATTCTTGAGGTCAAGAGAAGCCCTTGCCAACTGAAAACACCATAATCCTGCTGCCTTCAGACGATGGGAGGAAACAGGGTGTGTGCAGCTGAAGGCCGTCTGGAAGAATTTCAGTTTCAGCAAAAATGACCTTGATGAGACTAAACTAGGGTCAAACTCATTTCTCAACACTAAGGCAGAGCTCTTATTCTCCTTTGTCCATATAGGCTCAAAATCACAACTGAGATCTCAATTGTTTCTCCTAAACACTAATGAGATTACATGGAGAGTAAATGGAGACTTTTGGACAGTTCATCCAAAGATAATAAAAAATCTGTCATCATTTCATGCTGTTCATTATGTCTTCTGCACACAAAAGACATCGTTCAAACAACATTTTCAATTAACCCCTTCGACTTTGATTGCCATTTCTCAAACTGTGCTCAGAATTGCCAAGATAGCAAAGTTTGTGGTCAGAAGTCAGAGATTTCTGTATGAAATCTTACATTACATGGGTCATCCGCATTTTATTGCAAATCAAAACAAATAAACATATCAAAATGGAATTGATTAGATTTATACTTTTTGTTTTTAGATATTATATTATATATTTCACTACAGACTGACTTATGTCCTCATGCCTTTAACGCCAGTCTCCATTTACACTGTTTGACCTGAATTGTGGTCTTTCTGCACTACACTACTTTCTCCACTAGATTACATGTTGTTTCATGTGTACATCCAGAGTATATAGTCAGATAATGCATGTTATATATGTCAACATGTTTTTATATTTTACTTATTTTTACATTTTATAAGTTTCATATGATTATATGTTTATGTCTATGTTTATATATGTTTAAATATATGTCTCCACATACAGCGGATTGACAATAAAGCTCACTTGAACTTAATTAGATTAATGCATTTAATACTTTGTAAACATTCTAAAAACAGAATCATTTTAAAGGGGTCATATGATGCGAGTCAAGTTTTCCTTTCTCTGTGTGGTACAAGCTGTTCGTGAATAGATAAGATCCCTGAAGTTGCAAAGACAAAAGTCTCAAAACCAAAGAGATATTCTTTATCAAATTTAAGACTTGTCCACGCCCCCCTAAAACGGCTTCTCTCAAACACGCCCCCACATGTCTACGTCACGATGTGGGAAGATTTGCATAACGCCACACAAATGTTCACGCAAAGAAAGAAGGCGTAACTTTATTGTTGCTACCACCGTCACCGCAATGCTGTGAAGACGATGTGTGTTTCATTGCGAAAGCGAAAATACTTTGTTTGGTCTTCCAAAAGAGGACACAACTAGAAAAACTAGTGGTTAAGTTGTATTTACAACACAAATTTCCAGAACAGTTCAAACCAAATATTCAGAGGTGTGCAACGCATTTTACGGAGGACGAAGACTGTTTCCTGAACCAGTAACCTACAATGTTCCGGTGAATTCAGTTCCCCTGTTTCACCTTCGGCGCGCATGCTGACCCTATACAGTATATGATGCTGACAAATAATGCTGACTCACAGCCTGTAAGTACGTTTTCATATCTAAAGATTTGCCACTGATGATTCAAACGCGAGTTTTGAGCAGTGTAGAGTAGCGCTTGTTTGTAATTTCTCCAATCACAAATGCACAGGATAAAGTATTATATCAGTAATTATGGCCACTGGATGCTACAATGCCTCGTTTATTGGTTTTAATGTTTATGTCTCGTCGCTCCGGCCTGACATGGCATCACAGTATGGTAGGGGGCGTAACATTTCCGTCACACACTTGAGGAATTCGGCCAATCACAACACACTGGATAGCTGGCAAATCAGAGCACACCTCGCTTTTCAGACCGATGAGCTTTGTAAAAATCGACACGTTTCAGAAAGGCGGGGCATAGAGGAGAAACAATAATGTACAGTATGTGGAAAATAATGAGGTTTTTTAACTTTAAACCTCTGGGTCTGAGGTGTTTTGGGCCCGGAAGAAGTTTTGACCAGGTCCTGACATTTTGTGCTTTTTTCAGTTGCTAAGGACACATTTTAATGACTAAGTTTATTAGCACCATAATCAGCACAAACTGGGTTACAATAATATGTGAGCAGCATGTATGTATGTGATTGTGTTTTTGAGAAATCAACGTTTATGCGTGCTTAGTGAAAATCTAAAATTTTAAAGTCACTGAAATAACACATACAGAACATTTGTTCACAGGTCTATTGAGAACAGATCTTGAAGTCTAGAATTTTTTTCATCAGAATGATGTGAAAATCATCTTGTTTACTCACTCACAGAAAACAATATATTGATTTAAATTTTCTAAGACACTTTTTGTGTAGAAAAGGAATATGCGAGGGGGCGTGAATGATCATGTATAATGAGTGATTCACACCTGAGAAGACAAAGGCCTGCATAATGAGCTGCTTAATGAGCCTTTCAGTCAGGTGTGTGACTGAGAGGGAATTGCTACAAGAAAGAATGAGGAAAAAAGAAATGTATCTATTTTTTGTTTGTAGTTTATTTAGAATATATATAACTATCACATCATTTTGGGAGGGTGTGCATCACATGGTCTTAGCTGTGGTACAGGCTCTTGTGCGGGGCAGGAATCTCAGAGCCTGTGGAACATGTCAACGTCAGTCTCTGGTTTCCATGACCAAGTGGGCTGCTTATTTGCTTTGGCTCTCTTGCAAAGGTTATTTTGCACTGTATTCTCACATTGAAATAAAAAAGCAGGGCATGCTGTTTTTACCAAAAACATTTTTAACATTATTATGATGTTCACTGATACTAGTACTAATTTATCTAAACAAAGAACACAATTACCACATAGCAAACATATTTTACCATGAAGTAACTAAATCAAATGAAAGTAACATCTGTAAAATAGTGAATGCACACTTACTCTAAAATTCTGAATGGAGTTGAAAACTGAACGAGTGCCCCCTTCCTATGAGAGATGCAGGTGAATGCAAGAGTGGTGTATTCCCCACAGTACCTTAGTATAGTATGCATACTTCATGAGAAAACAATGCCAATTCTTACATTTTAACACTATCAACCACAAATAATATTACCACATATTATGGGAATAATACAATTACTATACTGTGCACTTACTCAGTGTGATTTTCCAGCGAACTCAAAACTGAACGACATGCGTGTGCCTTTCTTGTGCAAGATGCCGGTGATGCAGCCACAGTCCTAAACCAAAATTAAAACAGTTTCAAACATTTCAGCGTCATTACTCCATAAGACACGGGTATAACACATTCAAAATATTTACACCAGAGCAGATACTCATGAACAGAAGCTTAGTTACATTCACAAACACAAGCATGCTTTGCATGTAGGCCTATACAATCCAAAAACTATAGTTATAAACATATATAGCTATATTCGTGAACAGAGAATATCCTATCACAGTAAAGTTTTGACTAATCATTCTTACTGACATTAGGCTAATAACATTATAACTCATATTACTTTTATATCATATTTCTGTCTGTTATAGAACATAAAAAAAAACATCCTGGCATCGTGACATTTAGATGCTGTGAATGAAACTTCATAATGTTTCACTTGATTACATTTAGTCAGGAATTATAGTTTGGAGAAAGTCTGACTAGTGTGTACAAGTTATGTGAAAACTAATTCAAGTAGGTTAATAAAAAAGACTTACTCATGTTTTTTCCTGAGGTAATCCAAAGCTTCTTGAGGTGAATTCAGTCTTATTCCTCTCAGCGCAACGCGAACAGTAAAACTTGAGGTCTTTACTATGATGTGGGCGTTTACACGCCGCGCGCTTCAAGTGGACGATTATAATATCAATAGCGCTCAGCGCGTGGGCGTGGTCGCATTAGAGATAATGAAGGGAGACGTGAAAGACGGGACATCGCGTTGGTTTCATATGGATCACTTTATCACATAATATTTGTTTTCGACATGACTAGCTTCGTTTAAAATTAGACATGTCAAGCTTTCTATAGATATCTCTCTCATGTCTCTTTGTTGAGTATTTGCTGAGTTAGTTCATTTTAATAACGCGTTTCTAAATAAAGATTACGCAGACCAAGGCAGCAGACAGCGCACCCTGTTTGTTTTCTTTATTTATAAATGCACCAAAGTCTGTTGTTATTATGTGTGGATACAGAATCAATAGGACCCTTTACAGATCGATTGATGTATTGCTCTAGCTGTAAGATCAAACTGAAAGTGAATTTAAGTCTTTCGGTGTCTGTGATCAGGAGAAGATGCCTCAAACGGTTATCCGCGTTAATCGACCTCAGAGGGTTAAACCGCATAAACACATTTCATTACACCAAATACACAAAATAATGTTCTTTTTAGCAACGTCATATGAACCCTTTAAGATGAATTATAATTAGCCAACCCCTGCATTACAGCTTTTTAACAATTGATACTTAAATAAAACATAATTAAGAACTCCTTCAGGTCTCCTAAAATCCAAAAGAGCATAATTTGAGCAATTTCATTTTCCTCTGAGTCAATATATATAATGTTTTTTTAGACATGGGACACCTTCAGGTTCGGGGTCATGGGGGTTCACGCTCAATAAACGGCTGTCAGTAAAAAGGGATCGGATCGGATGTTGGTCAATGTAGATTGTAATCAGCTGGAGATCTCAGATTGGGATTTCAGGAGAGCGTAATGGAGAGGACCACGGTGGCGTTACATAAACCATGACAGACATTCCGTTACCATGGAGGCCTTATCACATCTGAACCCCCCACTACCCACGCATGCTATCCTTTCTCTTCCTCATGCCGTCTTTTCTTCATCTCTCCCTCGCTCACGTTGGTGCCTTTTGGCATGACGCACTGTGTGTGTGCATTCGTGTGTGCTTTGAAGGTCTCTGTTCATTCTCTGAGGCTGTATGCGCTTGTTCTTCGTATCTGCTTTATCTCGACCCCCCTGCACAAAATCTGTCCATTCTGGGAGGCATTTCACCCTTCAACTCCCATCTTTTCTTTGGATCGTAACACAAAACACCATCATTCGCATGCAAATCTACTCTGGCGGGCCGCCAACTATAAGAAAATACACAAATGCCACTGGAGGACCGCCGTTATTCCTGAAACAATCCTTTGAAATGAATGCTCGAGGTGAAGACTTCCCATACAGTTTGGAAAGAAGAAAGCAGGTGCAAATGAAAATACATGTGCTATGCAAGACAAAAGCAAGAAAGAGTCCATGTTAAGCCACCAGTCTAGCACAACACGTGACTCCAAACAAAAAAAAAAGAAACACACCTTACGGCCTGTAAACTAAAACAGAGCTTGCTGAATTTAGAAGCGCACCACTTTTTTTTTAGGTCTAACCCAGTTCAAACTGGCCCCAGGAAAGATTGTTCCTAGATCAGGACTCACAAAAAGCATTTTTAAAGTCTGCTCTCTGGCCAGATGGGAGAAATTATTTGAAACCTCTGCGACTGCTATTACATAAGATGAAAATGAGAGAGGCGTAGTTCTAATAGCTGAACAACATCAGTCCAAGATGTGCCCACATGAAAGCATGACACAACAGAACCCAACAAGACTACCAGTGAACACGAGGGATGCACGATATTGGATTTTTGCCGATATTTTTTTCCTTTTGTTTGGAAACAACACCAAGTCTCTCCTGTGCAGAAATTATAAGAAAAATATTTTTAATTTTTGTTAGTTTTTAACAAAAACTTATTTGTTAGAATTAAATAAACAATGAAGGTTTTTTTGACAGTACATTGAAGCTTTGAAAATAACTATAAATAAACTTTATATCAATCGCTGCATTTTATTTCCCAGAAAGATGCAAGGTTAACCTTAACATTTTATTTTAAGATTTAACATTTGTAGATGGTCTAAAGCAAAAGAGTTGTAAAAATTCTGAAAATCTTTTAGCTTATGATTTGTTTAAAAAATAAATCATATTACACATTAATGAATAAATCAATATAAAATTATTTAATTTAATTGTCATGTTTGTGATTTTTATTTATGTAAGCTATAGCTTCTGACCTTTAAATCAAAACACACTCATTATTTTATGACATCAATTACTGCTTTTTAATCAGAAACACAGTCTAAATGTTATTTGTGTAGGCTATTTTACTTTTAAAGGGGTCATATGATGCTTTTAAGATCATTATTTTTTTGTGTATTTGGTGTAACAGAATGTTGACATGCTGTAATGTTCAAAAAACACATTATTTTCAAAATACTGTACATTATTGTAAGTCCTATATGCCCCGCCTCTCTCAAAACGCTTAGTTTTCTACAAAGTCCCACCTTCCGACAAGCGCAGCCTGCTCTGATTGGCCAGCTGACCCAAGCACTCGTCGGAAATGTAACGCCCCTTACCATAATCGCGAGCTTCCTCTTTCAAAATAAATGCAAAGACAGAGCTCGAAAGGGGAACAGAGTCTCGTGACAGACACAGTGATGAATATGTGTTTGCAACAAAGCCACGGTTAAGACAGCTGACTCTCCTGTGATGTGACCACCCTCTCTCTCTTCTCTCACGCTCTCTCTCCGCGCTCTCTCTCTTCTCTCTCACACAACGCGCGCAAACCAAACACACACACACACACACACATAACCACACACACACAAACACACGCACGATGCGCAAAACTCTGCATTTGAACAGTCAATAGCAAAAACTTAAAACTAATAACAAAACAGTAGCTGATTCAGAGTGCCAGATTGCATAGCAAAGTCAGAATTACTTCCTCTCCTAGGTTCACGAAACGGTCGTCCATAAAATGCATTGCTGTTCTGTTGCAAGTAATCTTAAAGATTCCTAAATGCATCTACTTTCGGAAGGCCAAATAAAGTGTTTTGCTTTCGCCTAGAAACACACAAATTCTCCCTGACATGCTGCTTCAACACTAACTGCGGTTACTGAAACCACGCCTTCTTTGTGTGCACATTTGGGCGCATTATGCAAATATTTCCACATAGTGAGGTAGATATGTGGGGGCGTGTTAGAATGAGCCGTTTTAGGGGGGTGTGGCAGAGTCTTAACTTTGATAAAGAATATCTCTTTGGTTTTGAGA
Source organism: Sinocyclocheilus anophthalmus (assembly GCA_018155175.1). Classification (NCBI taxonomy): domain Eukaryota; kingdom Metazoa; phylum Chordata; class Actinopteri; order Cypriniformes; family Cyprinidae; genus Sinocyclocheilus; species Sinocyclocheilus anophthalmus. The sequence continues at coordinate 96,302 of JADLZN010012178.1, forward strand.
CTTTAGTCTTTGCAACTTCAGGGATCTTATCTATGCACAATCAGCTTGTAACACTCCAAAGAGAAAGGAAAACTTGAAATCGCATCATATGACCCCTTTAATTAATTAGAAGTAGGCCAACACGGCCCCTACAGATTATTAAAACTCCTTCCAAGGGGATTAGGACCTGGGGGAGGCTGTCACTGCTGCCGCTGCTGCATGTGCTATTACGGTTTACTCTATCATACACCAAATGCCTCATTCTGTACATGCTTTCACAGATTAAATGCAGCGATCCAAACAGTCAATCTAATCATCATTCAGACAAAACTTTGCTTCAAGAATGAGCCACACTGCTGACATGATCTAATCGCTAGCACACCCTGAGCACATGTGAGTTAATGTATTTACTTATCGGCAAGACATCGGCATAATTTTTCATATCGGGCCAATGCCGATATTTACATTTAAAGCCATTATCGGCCGATTCCGATAGCAGTCCGATAATATCGTGCATCCCTAGTGAACACCCATGCAAAACAAATCAAACCCACAGCAGAGGTAATGGATTCATTTAGCACCGCATGTGAACAACCTTTGAACCTAGCTCTCAAATTGTGCGATAACGCTGGAGGCAGAGGGTTGATGCTACTATTACTCTAGGCGTTGTGCAAATTCTCTTGCAGAATTTATTGAAATTGAATATGTGCAGTTTTATCACATCATTTCTTCAAAGATATTACGCACATTTATTCAGACTCTAATTTATGTATACCATTTAGGGTCAGTACGTTTTTTTAGATAAATTAAGAAAAGTTTCTTAAACAGCAAACCAACATATTAGAAAGATTTCTGAAGAATCATGTGACACTGAAGACTGGAGTCATGATGCTAAAAATTCAGCTTTGATATCACAGGAATAAATTACATTTTAAAATATTTCCAAAACAGAAAACAGTTATTTTAAATTGTAATATCATTTATTATTATTTTGAGCAAATAAATACGGCCATAGTAAGACTTCTTTCAAAACTGTAAATTTTTAAAAAACAAAATAAAAAATCTTAATAATTCAAAAATTTTGTCCAGCAATGTATATTTATAAATTATGCTGGTGGGGGGAAAAAAAGAAAATAGATATTATTGCTTAATATTATTTTTCCCTGTCCATACATGTCGCATTTTCAGTGACACCAATAATAATAACAAAAAAAATCTAATAATGTGCACTGATGAATCATAAACAATAAAACCATTTAGTAATTAAGAGAATTGGGTAAAATGTCATGTCCTGTTGTTTTTAAAAGTTTATCACACACCTTAATGCCATATACACAGTAAATATCCTCAAGCCAGCCTGTGTTTGTACAACACTAGACACGCATGAACTTTATGAAAAATGTGTCACTTTCTGCCTCCCATGGCTCTTTTTCCTGCAGGCGAAGAGAGATCACACACCCAGCCTATCGTCACAGCGAGAATGACCCCAATACTTCAAAATAACATCTAACACATGTTTGATTAAGATGATCATCAAAGCTAAAAGCTCCTCTATGGCTCTGTTTCTAAACGGTCTTGTAAATAATCATCGCCCTCCTCCACTATAAAGAACTAAAAGAATGAACTTCATCGCCATTGTAGTATGCAGTGTTTGATATTACTCATCCCTACGCTCATGGCTTTCTGCATTACTGTTTATGCCTGTGATCTAAAAGCATGAGAAGCTGCTCGAAGGGTCTGTTTCTTCTTTGGTAAGCTGTTTGGAAGGAGGCTTTCCATGTGCGACAGCTTCTTGGTGGGATTGATCACTGTGTGCTAATCACATCCTTCTCTCTAGCAAGCAGGAGGCTGTTTTCAGGCTGTTATTAGGGCTGTCGGTCAAGCCACTGATCCGGGAGCTCGAGGCCATCTGTGTGTGCGTGTGCACGTGTGTGTTTGACTGTGCAAACTGCGTGGTGAAAAAGAGCAACCTCTGCTGTCACTTCAAAGGGGCGTCACGTGGCGCATTTGCTATGGTTTGATTCAGCCTCTGACTCGCAGTGACTGCAATGCTGTTTTTGTAATGCAGAATGAAAAGAGCGAAGAGAGAGAGCGAGAGAGAGAGAGAGAGAGAGAGGGAGCGCTTCAGAAGTGCCGCCTTATAATCGCTTTCAAAAATTGTGTCTATGTAGCCCGAATTTTCATCTTGCGGTAAATAGACCCTCGCAGCCCGAAATAGTGTTCATCTGATGAGGTAACCATAGCAACAGTGGACTGCTTGTGCACTTTCCTTAGTTTCGGATTGAATATTACCACACACACGCACACACACATATGTATGGATATATTAAATGAATCAAGAGTGACAGTAAAGACTCAATAAATACTGTTGTTGTTGTTTTTTTACTTTGTATTCATCAAAACTTATTCTATTCATCCTGAAAAAATGTATCAGAGTTTCCACGAAAATATTAAGCAGCACAGCTGTTTTCAACATTAATAATAATAATAAATGTTTCTTGAGAAGCAAATCAGCATATTGGAATAAATTCTGAAGGATCATGTGACACTGAAGACGGGAGGAATGATGCTGAAAATTCAGCTTTGCCAACACTGGAATAAAATAGATTTTAAAATATATTACAATAGAAAACAGCTATATTTAAATTCTTTAAACAGTAGTGTATATATACATACATATACACAAATATATAGCAAAAACTTAAAATATGTTTAAGAGTTGGTTAACATACTTTACTTGGGGCATCGAAGAACAATCTAGCCTGCGCTCAACATATTTCCAATTCAAAAACCTCATAATATGCCCTAAAAGTTATTGCATAATTCTAACACTTGCTTTCCACTTATCCCTCTGTTCTCTCCTTCCATTTATCTGGTCTTCCTACACCTCCACCTCCTCCGAGGGCGCCAGTTGCCATGTGAACAGGTGCTGAGACTGAGAGAGGCTCCTTGACACAGGAGCATTTGTGCGAAGAGGACTAGGAGGACCCAACATGCTCACACAAATATCCATATCATAACATGGAGAAAATAGCATCCAAAAACATTAATTTGGAAAAATATGTTTCTCCACCAAATTCTGAGGCAGCACTACATGTATCCTGAAGGCAATCCCAGAATGCACTGTGCCGAGCTCAGAGAAAAAATAAATCCAAGATGGTGGATATATTTCATGCAACACAGCCAAATATTGATTAAAAATTTCAATACAAATTCAAATGAAATATTTTCTCCAACATTTGGGAACATTTTCAGAACTTTCTTTCAAATTGATGAGCAAACATTCTTCCAGAAATGTTATCAGAATGTTTGTTCAAAGCTATCTGGACATTAATAATGTTCTCAAAAAGCACAAATTCATGCTTGGAATCATCATTCATGGAATGTTTTTGTTGTTGTTGTTGAAACGTTTTAGTTGGATGTTCATCTAATATTTCAGAATGTTCATAGAACATCGAAATGTAATGTTCCTGTAATATCTGTAAAATAATACCATAGAATATTCCCTTAATGTTCGCATAACCAAAAAACTTTTTTTTTTTAAACATTTAAAAAGCTGGACATTTTGAACGTCCACAGAACATTCAGAAATAACGTTTTCACGACTTAATAGGAACGTTAGCAAAACGTTCTAAAAACATTTTTGTGGTAGCAACAACAAGGTCATGGGTTTGCATTAACTGATGTGTACACTGAATGCAACAAAAGTCTTTTTATATAAAAGCATCTACCAAATGCATAAATGGAATGATTATTAGAGAATAGCATTGCTAGATAATACCAAACTGTATTGGAATCAACTGTGAGCTCTATTTGCTCAGTGAGCGTTGAGTTTTAGCAAAAGTTACCAAAGTTGCCTATGCAGGAACAGTGCAAACGAGTCACATATATCACACAATATAACAAGCACTTGAAAATGCCCTACTGTATACTACCACCCCCTCCACAAACACATCAAACCTGCAGCATTAACATACATCAAAATAAACATACTTAAAAAGCACAAAGTCAGGGTAGACACCATAGCTACTCTTCAGCAGAGAGCTGCCCAGGTGCATGGATAAGCACAAAATGAGTGGGCTAACCATTAAGGATCAAGACGAAAGGGGGGAGAGAGGGTGATAGACGCAGAACGAGAGAGATATCTCACTTTTCCTTATGATGTTATGTAAAGCCCTGCAAAGGGAGGCCAGTGTGTGGGCAGCCATTCCACTCTAATCCCTCACTCTTTTCAAAAGAAAAAAAAATGCCAGCATTCCTCCTACACAAATACACTCTCTCCGATTGCACTTCTCTCTCTCCCTCCATGCATTTATTTCTTTCTCCACACTTGCTCTCTTGCTGAAGATTCTTTAAAACACCCTCAGGATAGTTTCGGCCCACAGGAAAGCAGCACATGGAGAGTGGGGTGGTCCTTATACAACCAGGCCTCAGTCCAGAGACTACCTATATCTCTATTTGCCTTCATTTGCTTTTGATGAAAAAGCTAATTAGATATAATCATTCCAGAAAAACTCTTTTTGCATATGACTACAGAACTGTTTGAACCAGTCATCTGAGCTGCAAATGCCATCACTTTGGAACCACAGGAAAATTACGTCATGAAAATGCTGATTGACACCACAAGAACGCACACAGTCCTGAACCTTCACTACCAACAACCTTGAGATGTGAAAGGCTTTTAAGAGTATGGCTGGAACAAAGAACGCGTTTTCATTCATTATTTAAAAAAAATACAGAATGACGTTTGGCTTCTTTCGTGGTTTTCACACATGGATTATTCTGCCTGTGCGGATATTCAATGATGCCGCAACAACGCTACTTAAGTGAATTCACAACGCAAAACAGACACCGCAGTCAGTGTGGTAGTCCGATTACAGAATGTTGGTTCTTTTTAGGGAATCAAACACAGTGCAATGAAAGTTGCACTGTGCATCAGGACTGATATGCAAGTTGTCGAGTCCTGAACGAGTGATTCATTTGAATTGATTATTTTTAGTGAATCAAAAACACACAGCACAAACTGTGCAGTCTGATTCACAAACTTATGACTCTAATGAATCGGTTCTTTTTAGTCAAATGCATATCAAACTCTTATAACTTACAACTAACTGTGAAACTTAAATCAGTGTACTCACTGACTGGTTGATAAAACAATGCGATTTACAGTGTGAGCAGTATTTTATAAAAATATATAAAATATATAAACATATATATATATATACACACACATACAATATACACACACAAAACAAATTTTAAATGGCCATCAATGTAAAATCAAATGCTTTTTGCAGCCAAATAGTGTAGAGGCTAACAAAACATTCCAAACCTTTTAATGAACACTTCAGTAAAAACATTAACGCATGAAGGTACAAGCCTCTCCCCACGGCAGGTAAAAGTGGAGGAAAATTTCCCAAAATTGGCAACTACCACCACTAACGAATCACATAGCCATTACACTGCTCTTGCCCTGCCCACTGGAACTTTGTTCAGACACGCCAGCCAACAGAACTACTATTGCCTCTGGCTCACAACTGGAAGGGCTAAAGGTAAACAAAGTTATGTAATGATCAACTTGCTAATCTCGTTTCAGTGAGCCCTACCAAATTGCTCCATTACACACTAGCAGTCATTACACACATTCATGAGGTGTCCGTGCACATTCCAGAGATAAAGCTGTTTTGTAGGTGTGCTGTCTTGGAAGAGCACTAAATAAGGTTCCTGAGAATCCTGGATTCCACATACAATACCCAAGATATACAGGTAATAAAAGTATATATAAGTATACTCTAAAAAAAATAAAGGTTCTTAATTGGCATTAATATTTTCATGAAGAACCTTTGACATCTATGGAAACTTTCTATTGCACAAAATGCTCTTTATAGTGGAAAAATGTTCTTTAGATTTTTTTACTAAAGAACATTTAATCACTGAAACGTTCTTTGGGGAATCAAAAATGGTTCTTTGATGGCCTTTGGAACCATTATTTTTAAGCAGAAGTACATATACTTAGTTTTTAATATTTCAAAGAAATTAAATTCACATTTTCACTTGCAGTGATGTGATCCAAAATGTAGATGCGTCTACAAAGTGCATCTGTCTGTTCTCAGCTGGGCTGTTTGTCTTAACGCTGATGAATTGACTGTGCATCAGAACTGATATGCAAGCAGTGTCTTATTTCAGTGTGTTACCTCTTGACCCTGGATCAGTGGACTTCCCTCAGTCTGTAATCCACAGTCACTACACGGACAGCAACACTAGATGAGACAAATTGCAAGCCCATTGTTGGCTAATCCAGGATTAGTGGCACTTTTTCAAAATTTCCCGGGCCCTCGATAATAACAAATTGCAGAGAAAATGTCAGTCTTATCTAGAGGCAAGGCATCCCCCTTCACATAAAAAAAATAAAACAGGTTGAGAATGAGGCCAAATGTCTCAGTATGTGACATGAAATTGAAATCTCTCTGATCTGTTCTAGATATAGAGCAGAGGTTTGAGATAAATTGCTTAAAATCGCCTCCAAAGGAGGAAGAGAGACATGAGCTGTCAAGCGCACAAAATGAATGACAGTTTAGGTCGAGACATCAGTTTATCGGTTATCAAGGGCTCGCATAGAATGTGTTTTGAAAAGAAATTAAGCATGTTGAGTGAACTTTTGATTCTTAATCATTAATGCCACATTTACAAATTAAGGAAAGTCAGTTTTGATGCAAAAATCCAACTAAAGGCTTCATATTCTGCAACGCCATGGGTTTTTAGCTTTTGCTTTATTACACATAAAGTCTACCTCAATTCAGCTTGATGTGCGCAAAATTTTTCCTCACCTTTCTACTATTCACACAGGTTGAAGAGTCCAAATAAAAAATAAAACAACTAACCTATTCGTCATCATCATTTACCTTATGATCATTTACGGGACATTTTTACAGTAATCGTATATCCTAATAACGCATTGAACCAAGGCAAATGGTCCATCTGGTCATCGATTTTACATCAAGCATAATTCTCTCTTTACGCACTGGCATACTGTCGAAACCCCTCCAGTTTCCATGGTTACTTCACAAAAACACTCTAATGCACATGTGCGGTGCGAACTGCTGCACTATGACTGCAAAGCATCACTGCCATGCTCAATGAATGTGTGGGAGAGCCGTTCTTCTTGGCATAAAAGTCCTGGATCTTACAGGAACAGGTAACATGTATGCACTTGTTAAAGACACCCCATTCCCATCACTACACATCACAGTTTGTCATTTCCCTGTAAAACGTCCTTTGTCTGAGACTACAATAGAAATCCCCTCACTTGGTACAGGAATTGATTCGTTCCTGGTGTTTTCTGCATACAGGTGCTCAGTGCTGTATGTGGGTGTCAGGTGTGGGTGGTAACAGCTTGATGGTTAATGAAACATCCATAACACCAATTTGAGGAAAGACACAAAGGAAAGCACCATGGAAACATTTAATATTTTTTTTCGCTTTCCCATAGCCAAGGAAATAACCAAGCACCACCCTGTTTGAAGATATTCCTCATGCAGTCAGTTCTTCATTTAGTGATTGGATCTGTTTTTGACAAATGTGAAAGCATTTTGTTTTATGACATTACTTGTGACCTTTTGATGTGACCTTTTAAATGCTGTGAGTGCTCAATGAAACTCACGTTTTACGACTAGCTTTGACTCTGCCTTTCTAGAATACAGTGGAATACTGTCATGCCACATTTCGGTGAAATAAAGAGGGTATGAAATGAAATTTCCTCAGTTTAAAAAAAAAACATAACTTTGTTTAACTGAATTAATATGTTATGGCATAAAATGACTTTATGGATGTAAAGATTATGCCTACAATCACATAGTTAATGTTTGGTGTGAAACTCAAATTGTGTTGTTCATATGGCCCAAATACTGTATGTATGAACTAATTATTTTTGTAATAGCAGTGACTAACTACCATATGGGATAGTGACTAAAGTAAATTGCAGAAGTGCTACTGCATTATATGATGTAACAGACAACTTGTCAAGTGTGACTCCGTTTACACAGCCCAGGTTTCTGAAAATGCAGCTGTGGTTCCATTCTGATTCGACACACACCCACTTTTCACAATTTAATCAATTAAAATGTAAATAAAATTAATGCCCTGCAATTTTTTTCTTGTTGAACATAATAATTTACTCCAAAATACACCACATTCCCAAAGTAAAATGCTTTGTCCTTTTTTTATAGTGATATTATGAAGTTAAATTGTTTTTAACATAATATGCCATCTTAAAAACATTTTGTGGCATGACATAAAAAGACAAAAAACTACGATAAGTGACAATACGGCCAACAATTAAAAAATCTTGTATAAAAGTTATGGAGTAATTCATTAGCAGACCTAGCATTATCGTGATCTGCCGATACATTTTCATTAAAAATAACAGCGATTCACGATGTAATTGTTTATGTCACTTTCTTTGTAAACATACGAACAGGTACGAAAAAGTAATTTATTCACACATACTTGGAGTCATACAATAAAATGTGCGTCTCCTTTAAATATTCATAAACAAATATGGCGCTGATACTAAACATTTTAAAACGTTTACAAATGTTTGAAATATTTTCGGTCCACTTTAATCCAACTTCATCTTGGATTACATTATATCAACATAATACTGATTATTAGCCTACTATTGAAATTTTATGCGGTTGTAATTAATGTCTGCGCTAAATTCCGTCACATTCGTGCAAACGATAACGGCTAAAAATCTGAGTGAATATTAAAGAGAAAGTGAATTTAAAGTGCAAAATAATAGCGGTTATCGCCAAAAAATAGCGATCAGCTGATAATCGCGACAAACCTTGCGAAAACGATTATTATTGTAACCCACTACTACCACCGTGCGCCGTAAACGGTCACCATAGCAACGCACTGAAACGATGTTACAGTATTCTACAACGAAAGAGCTGATCTTCAAAGATCCACCAAGAAATCTGTCAGTGGAGCATGAACGTGGGAAGATGGACTCGTCTCACCTGTGCAGCTGGCGTACCGCTTTCCTGCCACACTATCCAGCAGCGCCAGCGCTAGATTGATACATGGCAAGATGCATACTTTTGATTGTGTCCGCAGGAAGCTGGGCGGTCCAGTTGGCTGTCCAGACTCTTGCAACTCTTAGCTACATGCTCATCGCAACGGACAGACGCAAACGGAACTACCTTGATGTCCCGACATTCGGCCGGAAGCCGCCAGCACGGCCGCCTTCTTCGTCTCCGGCTGAACACCTCCCTACGCCAACCGGGCCGCTATTCGGATGTTAAGTCCCCTAAAGAACCGGCACCACACGGGACAGGCTGCGCCCCCGCCTCGCCTGCGATGCCCTGCGTGTCCGGTGGCCTTTCCCCAAATCAACACCGCTCCGAGTGAGATGCATTGGACCTATGCTTTTTTAGAATTTTTAAATTGAGCGCTTCATTCAGCATGCCCCGCATTTTGATGACAGAAATCGCAGAAGGCCCTGGGTTGATCCTAATTACTATCAATAATGAACACTGATGATGACCGTATGGACATAGCTGGATAATGCTGGATCCCAACTCGGATTGGAAATTGCCTGAAGAATTCTTACTCGTTGCGCTAGGTAGTCAAGAATCAAATAAGGCCATGATTCAGGTGTTTCACGACCATTACACAAGGGGCATAGCTGATCGCAGCTCCTACTACGCTAAGAAGAAAAAAATCCAAACGTATCCCAGGGAAACCCGTCCTCCACTGCAGTCCTCCAGCTCGAGAAGAAGGCTATATGTGTACTACTACCATTGCCACTGTCAGCGGAAGCCCTTGCATCGCATGAGATTAATTTGCAAGAATAATTATGACACACAAGAATTAAACTAGCCCAGCAGGTGGATCTTAATTAATGACCTATATCAGCCCTACATATATAAATCACTGTCTCTGCCCATAGATGCATGCCGAGCATGTAAAACTCGAATCGTACTATCGGACAGTGTTGCGCGTAACGGGCTGCTGCTCGCAGAAGTAGACGCGGCGACTCGCAATGCTGATGAGGATTTAGCTGTCTACAGAACAATAATCCTGACCGGACAGCTCCAGTGGTAGCCTCGTATCCCTAGAATTATTTTTCTCTCACGGTACGAGTGTCTCTGCGCCCACGAGCACTTGGTCGCCACAAATACTGAGCTCCGTCGCTCTCACATTCAGTATAGGCTACACACACACCTCTCCTCCCTCTCCCTCTCTCTCTCTCTCTCTCTCTCTCTCACACCCGCTTAGCTAAGCCCCCAGCGGGAGCTGCCGTGTGTTAATTGTGTGTGTCAAGAGATATTGCTCAGTTGCATTGAATCGCAGCAATGCAGTCACAAGACCGCATATCACTAACGACCGAAACAACACCCACATCTGCCCCCGCCACAGATGTGCTGACTGAGCATTTGAATACGCTTTTCCATTTGTTTTAATCATCCGGGTCAAAATGTGACATTAGTATCGGAATATTGAAGAATTGTTCAACGATTCACTTTATTGCTGGCAATCGGTAGCCTATCTCTTAACAATACCACTTATACACCACTTTATTTGTGCTGTGTGTCTCAAACTTAGATATAATATTGCAATATTTATATGCAACAGTTTACATTAGTTAAAAAGCTACTACTTACCCCTAAACAGTTTAAATTAATATTAAGTACAAAGAATGCCCACTGTACCTGCTGAACCTATAAGCTAATGAAAACATAAACTATGGTATTTAAAAGGATGAGTTTTTTATTGGCATTTATGGTTCCATGAAGAACTTTTTAACAATCCACTGAACCTTTCCATTGCACAAAAGTTGCTTTATAGTGGAAAAGGTCATTTCGATTATTAAATTGGTCTTCACACTAAGAAAATATATATATATATTTTTAGAACTATTCACTGAAAGGTTCTTTGGGAAATCCGAAACAGTTCTTCTATGTGTGGTCAAAACCATATATTTATTTATTTTTAAAAGTGTATCGTATATTTTGTAAGGAATGACAAAGAGCATTTTTTGTGCATTTGCATTAGCGCTATGTTTTAGAAATAGTGGAAATAAAAATAATACAAATAATAAGTCACATTTAAAAAAGTAAAAAAAGAAATATGTTTTAGACCTTATGTCTATCTTTTAAAACATAAAACAAACTCATTTCTAAAGCATCACAATTCATTAAGGAAGAACCTGAGACTAAAGTTCTGTATCAATTACAGTTGGCATGTGTCTTGCTCTCCTTTAGGTCTACGGTTGGCCAGCTGTATGGTTTCAAATGGCATAGCTGGAAAGCACAAAAAGGAGTTATCTCCTCCACAGCCACTTCATGAACACACTGCATTTAAGTTCCTTTAAGACACTTATTAAGAGACACACACAGACACCATCAGACCCCAGGCCTGGTCAAGGTACAAGTGTCTTATAGTTGTGAGCCAGTAGGGTAAGCAACTTCATTATCAGTATTAAGTTTCAATTAGCAAGCCTACATGAAACGTCTGTCAGGAAACAGTATCCCAAGACAACTATGAGAGGTAACTATGGGATCCGGTGACCACACTATGCTGGGCACTTAATTGAATACAGAACAGTGGGAAAATAAACCAAATGTGGTTAATCGGCTTAATAGATTAGTTTTTTGTTTTTAAATTAATGAGGTATATGTGGTTTATAAAACACATAAAGAAACTATTGTAACAGTATGACCTGACTTTCTGTAATACAACTCACAAAACAAATAAAATATTGCATAAAACGAAATATTTTGTTAGTTATCTTGTACAGCAGTAATCTCGGGATAGTATCAAAGGAATAGTTCACCGACAGATGAAATTTTGCTGAATATTTATTCATCCTCAGGCCATCCCAGATTTATATGTTTATTTTTCATCAGAACAGATTTGGAGAAATTCAGTATTACATCACTTGCCCCCCTCTACCAAGGATCCTCTAGCAGTGAATAGGCTGTTACCGATCAGAGATGCAGAGTCCAAACATGCTCCATACAAAACACCACAATAATCCACACGAGCTCCCTAGCATCCTATCAATGTAATGTCTTGTGCAAGACCTGAAAGACCGTGTGTTGTAGAAGCCCAAATTCATTCAGGATCCGTTGTTGAGCAAGTGATGTAATGCTAAATTTCTCATCTCATCTCATCTACATCTTGGCAGGATTGAGAGTGAGTAAATTTTCAGCAGATTTACATTTTCTTCGGTGAGCTATTCTTTTAAAGCATACAGTGGGTACGGAAAGTATTCAGACCCCCTTAAATTTTTCACTCTTTGTTATATTGCAGCCATTTGCTAAAATCATTTAAGTTAATTTTTTTTTCCTCATTAATGTAAACACAGCACCCATATTGACAGAAAAACACAGAATTGATGACATTTTTGCAAATTTAATTAAAAGACAAAAAAGCGAAACATCCATGGTCCTCAATGATTATTCCAGACACTGCACTGTTTGTCAACACTATATATTTAACTCACGGTGCATGCTCCATTTCTTCTGATCATCCTTTGCAGATGCGTTCTACATCCTTCATTTGAGTCAGCTTAGTAGTTTGATTCATACCTGATTGGAACTGATTAAGGCAAAGCCACACACCTGTCCTCTCTATAAAGACCTTACAGCCTACACAGTGCATGTAAGAGCACAATGCAGAAATCAGAGGTCAAAGGAATCTGCTTGAAGAGCTCAGAGACAGATGGTGCCAAGAGGACACAGATCTGGCCAAGCGTTACAAAAAAATCTGCCTAGCCACTAAGGTTCCTAAGAGCCACAGTGGACCTCCTATAATCCTTAAATGCGCAAGACGTTTGGGAAGAAAGAACCCTTCCTAGAGCTGGCCGCTGCCCATCGTGGCCCCAAACTGAGCTATTTGGGGGAGAAGAGCCTTGGTGAGAGATTTAAAGAAGAACCCAAAGATCACTGTGCCTGAGCTCTGCAGTCCAGAGATGCCATTCGCCGCAGAGATGGGAGAAAGTTGCCTTAGAAAGCAACCATCACTGCGAGCCTCCCACAGCTCGGGCGAGATTGTGCAGCGACCCGACGCGAATAAGACACTAACTCCTCAGTGCCAAGACAATGCCAAGCCCTGCATGATCGAGGTTTGCCCCTAAAAAACACGCTGAAGGCACTCCAAAGAGCTAGGGTGTCCTTCAATATGCGCTGATGAAATAGATTCTCTGCGTCTTGATGAGACCCGAAGATAGAACTTGGTGCCGCCTCTAATTCTAGCTGGTATAAGTCGTGACGAGGAAAACCAGGGCACGCTCATCACGCTAGCTCCAATACGAGTACTCAACAGTGAAGCGATGGTGCGTGGGCAGCATCATGCCTCTTGATAGATCGAGCCGGCGGGCTATTTTCAGCCTACCCTGCCAGGACGGGACAGAGGACGAGTCTGGCTTGCCAATCGATTGGGGAAGATAGAATGTTTTTTTACGGCACACAGTAAGGGAAGGTTTATCCTGGACGAAACCTTCTCCAGAGTTCTCAGGACCTCAGACTGGGCCGAAGGCTTACCTTCCAACAAGACAATGACCCTAAAAACACAGCTAAAATAACGAAGGAGTGGCTTCACAACAACTCTGTGACTGTTCTTGAATTGCCCAGCCAGAGCCCTGACTTAAACCAAATTAAGCATCTCTGGAGAGACCTAAAAATGCTGTCCACCAAGCGATTCCATCCACACATGACAGAACTGGAGACTGGATACTGCCAAGGAGATGAAGAAAAATGGCAGAGAGATCCCCAATACAGCGTCCGTGAAAAACTTGTTGCCATCTTCCAAAAAGACTCATGGCACTGCATATTAGCACAAAAGAGGATGCTTCTACTAAATAATGAGCACAAGAGCCGTCTGACGAAAACTTCGGACCATGCCTTGATATTTCTGATATTTCAGTTTTTTTTTAATAAATCTGCAAAAATATCAAAAATTCTGTGTTTTTCTGTCAATATAGCCGCCGGTGAGCATGCTTGTGTCCTGTAACATTAATGAGGAAAATGGACTTAAAATGATTTAGCAAATGGCTGCAGTATAACAAAGAGTGACAAATTTAAGGGGGTCTGAATACTTTCCGTACCCACTGTATATCTGCATTTGGTCAATCGTTCAATTTTGATGAACCCAGATGAACTCATTCAGCTGGGGTTAGATCTTCTTCCACACGTCATATGTGATGACTGTGCACTGCAAAACCTCAGAATGAGTATTCCCGCCCTCTGACATCTCACAGACAAACGTCGTTTTTTTTTTTTTTTTTTTACATAACCGAAGGTAGCTACATATATATTGATCCTGTTGAATTTTGAGCCATGTGTGTGACTTCACTTAGCCATGCCTGCAAGCTCAAAACTGAAGGACCTTGATTAAAAAACGCTGCTGGTATAAATAGCTCTGCGTCAGTAGAGGTCCTCATTATCACCATGGAAATGAGAGTGAAGCCATGCAGCAGAGAAGTGGAAATCAACATTTGCTGCTTACGTTGAACCATACCTGCCAGTCATTCCGCGTGCCGTCACCAAAGCCTACCAAACACACTCATTCTCTCCAACTTTATACACCTATCTATTCTAGTAAGTCTCCCGGTTAGTGGCTTCCCCCTGTTTATCTCACCGCAGGTCATCCCTCGTTTTATCCCACTTCTACCTCTGAGGTTTCTGTGGCCTTTTGTATGAGGAAGTACACAGCATTAGGCCCGCTGTCAGATGTGGATGTGTGTAAGTGTCAAAAGAATGACACGGTCAAGTGTTTGTCATGCCGTTTAGTCATATGAGCTTCTCTGAAGATGACTGACATAATGTTAACATGCATAGTCTGACTTCATCACAAGAACCCCCACAACAACATTAGACTTGCCATCAAAGTGCTGCAAATAACTATATAATGTTTTCTGTGCTCTCAACAGGAGAATTTAGGGGGTAATGAACCCTTAAATAAATGAACTCTAAAGCCAGATGAGGTCCTGCAACTGGGAATGACATGAATGGATGTCAAAATTAGGAATGCACAGACACAGAAAATATTTATATTATGAGCAATAACTGATTGTTATATGTGTGTGTGGGTGGGTTTCATGTCAAATAATTAACAGACTTAAGCTTAATTATAGTATGCCATTTTTATGATTAAAAAAGACACATTTATCTTTTTATATTTCATACGAATTATAAATACAGATAAAAATTAAATATACAGTGTGTGTAGGCTATATATATACACTACATATCTAATTTTATGTGTTTACAACTTAAAAAAACATATTCAGTCTGTGTGTGTGATAAGAAAATAGTATTATAGTCTTTATTCTTCACAATTTCATGTCTAATTCAATGTGTTACTTGCTGATTCTTTGTACTTAATTGTGAGAGTGAAAATTGTTTCGACTTCATTTTTTTTTCCATTGTACATATACAGTAGGTTTTTACACTTATATCTTCATTCGGTAAGCATCAGAACATAATGTAAAAAATGATAACTTGGCATAGAAAAAGTGTTTACTGTGTTTGACTTGGGTGAAATTATCTTAACATTATCTGCTTCCAATATCAGCTTTATCATATTTATGTTCATAGCTTAAAAAGGATGCAATTGGCCCAAAACGCATTAGATATTGTGCGCCTCCCCCCCCTCCCATATCCTTACTCATTAAAAATTTTGCTTCTAGCTTATATGGGTTAATTTCCTCCTAGGAAATCCAACAAAAACAAAGCAGCATTTCCACAAAAGCAAACAAAGTCATTACCATGGTAATTCCATAAGCATATTTGTCTTTGTAATGAACATGACTCTCTAATATTTTGACATGGACAGTGAAGCCCCACCAGTCACTGTGGGATACAAAACCCACCCACCCACACACACACAGATGATGGATGACCTCAGCAGCATAACGCACTTGCCCTGGAGTGAGGAGAACAGAGCTCACATCTGCGATGACTCATTAAATACATCCCCCACTCCTCCATGCTGTCACAACGCCATCCTTATGCCATGCGTTATCATACACAACGCAAACACACAAGCACTAGTGCACAAGCTCACTATGTTGTCATTCTGCATTGTGAAAAAGAGCCTGTAATGTATTGTACAGACAAACACAACAAAACGTTAATGTCCTTAGTCAGAATACCGAGACACTCAGCCTTTTATTTTCACAATAAACAATAGATCAATCAGGTCCAACATTCACACACATTAGACTAGACTGGGAACCAATTCAAATCCAGACAGAACCCTCTCATGTGGACACACACTCACTCTTTTATACACACACATGCACAAACAGAAGCTCAGATGAATGCTTTACCCCTCTAGAGTACAGGATCAGTCGTGTGTGTGGACTATTTATGCCATAAGGAGATTATCTTTAACTCATTAAACAGACCCACTTTCAAGCACTATGATACAGAAAGCCCCCTTCTCAGCCCTGATACCCATACACATTCAAAAACATCATAAGGAGGAAAGCAGTTTGTCTTACGTCAATGCAGACGCCCTCTAGTTGATTCCTGGCAGATAAGATGCGTAATGTGACCCCAGAAGAAACATTTCAAACATAATTTATGAAATTAGCTTTCACGTGCATCATCATGGCTTAAGCCACTATCATTTAGCTCGGCGTCATTTGGAAAGTGTCACTAGATTAGCCTGCTGTCTAAAGGGGTCATAGGATGACCTCATCTTCCACAAGTTGATATGATCTTTAAGCCTGTCCTAATGAAAGTTGCTAAACATGTTAGCCGTTTAAAATTTCTTCAATGGAAGCTAGTGTAAAAAACACTTTTTTACCCTGTCAAAAACAGCTCTTTTCAGATCAAGCTGTTTTTGTAGCATTTTCCTTTAAATGTTAATGAGCCATGCTGACCCCGCCCCTCCCCTGGACCACCCCAGCCCCTCTCTTCGAGCACTGCCCTCTCAGACGCAGACTGCTTAATTATATGCTGCATTCATGCTGAAATAGCTAATTAGCACATATATTAGAGAAATGGCGATTTGGCCCAAAGATTCATTACAAAACATTATACTCACTTATTCTGTAGATGAGGCTGGATCATGAGTGATTTGTGCGAACATAGACGCATTTATGTAGATATGGGGCGCATTCCCTTCAGAAACAATGAAATCCACTCCGAGTTCAGCGGCTTAGATGTTGGGAGTAAATGACGACTGCTGTTCATATTACATCCAACAACAGAAACACCTCAATCTCTTAGGAGCCATTCTTGTCTACATCTGCACCAGCGGTGAAACAATGGCGGACTGATGAAAGCTCACTCAGGGCAGGTCTAAGGTAAGAAGCCAGTCCAGTCTGTGCTGAAACGCTACTGTCAATCAAACTATCTGGGAGGGCCTGTCTGTGATGACGCTCACACAGACAGCCATCGGAGATCAGCTTGATTTGAGGAAAGGGCCCCCCCCCCCCCCCTACCCCCCAAAAACCCCCCCCAAAAAAAACGGCGAAAACATTTAACGAGATTTACAAAAAACACTTAGGTGTCCGATTTTTATCATTTATCGGACCTGGCTGAAGTTGTGTACAACACTAGCCCAACAACATTTCAGTTCAAACAACCTTGCTCAAAAGGCCCATGGTGCACTTATGACCCCTTCTAATGATGTAATACTGCACACCAGATAGGTGAATGTCATAAGGAGCTAGAAGAGAAATCTTAACGATTCCATGAATTTGTCGTGCCCAAGAAAAAAAATATCTGGAAAATAGAATGCCAATTTGTTGTCAAATGCGGCGCGCACATAGCAGAGTCAATTGTTTGCGAAATTGACTTCACTGCGATCCACACTGCTATGTCATTTGCATTTGTACACTAAAAGGAACATGGCGACGAAAAAACATTGTGTGCAAAAATCAGAAATTTAACTGACCGTCTGTCTGCTAGTGCATGACGTCTGCCTACCAAAAAGAACCCTGATCAAAAGATGTAATTGCTCAATTATCGCTGCCGTATAGTCGTTTTAGATTCACTTCTAGAAGGAACTAGCGAGTCATCTGGCCAAGAGAAACTGGATGTGGATGTGTGACTTATCACGCCTGCATCGTGATTGGAGTCACTAATAGAAACGGATCATAAAATGATTACACTTGCCGATATTCAGACTTTACTAATCGCACTGTATGTTATTTGCTAATCAGTAATGTAGGAAACACTTTTGAGTATTTTAATGTTTCATCCACAAGTGTGGACAATTGCATATCGCTACATGCCAACCGTTACTGCAAACGCAAACTTCATGAATCAGTTGAGTCTAGTTAATTTTTTAAAGGCATTATAAGTTCCCGAGCACTCATAAAAGTGCGAGTTTTCTCCTGGATGTATCTATTTGTGTTTATATACAAAGAGAGACATGGAAAAGACTAAGATATAGAAAGAATAGTGAGCGGGTCTCTTTTTTCTTACACAACAAATGTGGAGAACAGCGGCACATTAGACACAGTCTCTCTTGCATTCACCTAGGGATGCACGCAGGTTAAAGCAATTTCCTTGGCTGTGATATCACACCTCAGTGCTGCTCTCAGCTGTGAAGAGAATGTGAGAAAAATACATCATGAACATAGAAAGTGAGGAAAAGAAAAGAGAGAAAATCAATCAAAAGAAATGACAGCGTATAGGGCCGTCTCGACATCTGAGTCACTTATTGATGCAGTTTGCTATGCGTGATGCGTGCACACACACACACACATCTTACTCATTATACAGACACAAAAGTTGTGCTAATGCCATCAGGATGTCCTATCCAAACATTGTGATCCCGATGAAGCATGCGCAAAGTTTAATGACACCAACATAAAACACACACTCCTGACCATGTGGGGATGGATCGGAACCCAAATATGACATCACCTGCAGAGACATGGCGGGCTATTGTCCTTCGTACTGTCACTACCACACAAAGACCCGCAGACAGGGCGAAGGCCCCACCTCGCGATGTGCATCTCTAATACATAACAAAGGCTCGAGAAAGAAGAGATACTGCTTAAATATGCAGAGACTGCCACTTATAAGACTATTAAAATATGCATTGAGCTGACAAAAGCTTTAAAGAGGTTGCTAATTGTGCAGACTCAAGAGATTTAATGTCGTGTGTTCAAATTAGCGGCCAGTAATGTAACTTTTAGAGACACTTTTTTCTAGCGGCCGTGCTTCATCTTTTGCGATCCAAAGTTTCGGTGTTCGCCACCGTTTAGGCAAGTCACTTTTAAGCTGAAATATGTATACATTTGTTTCTTCTATTGTTTATGCATCAGAACAAAAACAAAAGAAACTTGGATGTGATCAGAAAGAAGAATAAGAATCTTTAAAGCAAATCGAGGCCATTCCTACATAGCTGACTGGTTAGCTGCATGACATCTCTGGAGATGAGCTGTGGGACTTGGGACTCTAAAAGAACAGGTGACGTGTGTCAGGTTTGTGCATGTCATCGGCCTGAAGCAGAAATCCAGTCACATTTCAGTAGAACTCGAGCAGCCGTTACATAACACATTCAGCAACGTGATCAGACATACCTGATGGCGCCTGTTGTTAAACCGTGCATCGGTCTGATTTTTTGCTATTGCGCCGGTTTGCCTGGAAATATAGCAAGAGATCTATTGTCAGCAAGAAGAAATTAAAAATAAAAAGGACAGATCCCTTCAGAACCAGAGGCCCACACTTGCCCTAGTCACTGTTGCGGAGATCACTGCTAGCTCCAGCAGATGACAGAATAAGAAGAGGGCTTACATACATAACCAGATGAAGAGAGACCGCGCAGCCTCTGCTGGAGAAGGAGGGTGAAGAGGGCTCAGGCCTTATGCATGTGGGTTGCCCTGTCAGTGAAAAGAGTGCCCACGGAATGGCCTTGCCCCTAATTAAATAAACAGAGCGCGCAGCCGCATAAAAAAACAACTTTAAATAGTATAATCTTGATTTAGATTGTTTTTGAAAATGCTGGATTGTGCCCTTTCCTGCCCTGCCTAAATGCATTAGCAAAGGTGTTGCTAAGCCTGCGTTGCTAAGGTGATTTTAGGTGTTCCGGTGGTTACTGCTCAAGTAAAAAAAACTGCCTAAAGTCTCTTAAGATTTGCTGGGGCTCTTATGCCGCCAACCTTTACACAACGCTTAATGCTTTAACCCTACGTCATTCTAAAGCCGCCTTTTAGCCCCAGGGTAGAGCGGACGTTTCACATGTTATTAGAAGCCCGGGTTAAGCACCGCTTTTTGCCCTAGGGACCAGGCGATATAGAAACCCTGCTCAGAAGCAGGACAAACTTGTGCAGTGTGAAACGATGCGGTGCTAGAATGTTATGGCTAGACACGTAGCAACAGACACTCAATTGTATGCCTCATATTCACGTCGTGTCGACTTGCCCGACAGTCACGGAAACGCCGCAAGTTGTATAAACAGTAGTTTGTGTTGAAGAGGGGGAAAATGGATCTAAATGGTGACGGAAAGGCAGACCGTCACTGAATTGCAGGAACAGACCGTTATCTGGGCTTATGGAAGGCAGATAGGTACGGGCCAAGAAAGTCTTTAAATCGAACAACGAAAGTTATCGCTCCGCGTGAAATTTGACCATGTCAACACACACTGTTTGTCTGTATTAACTTGGCAAATTTGGATGCGTTTCTTTTGTATGTGTAGACACGCACATACTGACCCTGTTAAGGCATCAGTTGTCACCACGTTTCTTTAGTACGTGTAAAGACGAACGGTTTTACTGTGTTAAGAATGAGAATTAAGGCTTTTCTACCTGAGAAAGAACGTTGAACTAAACGACTAAAAAGGACATGACAAATCATAAGACTGACATAATGTCTGATGTTTGCATACAAGTGTACCATTATGACAACCATCATGAATAAACATGACATCTGATGTTTATGTATATACACAATGATCACATCACATGTGTAAATATAGTCTCAAATACAGGTAACTCATTGGCCCACCTGCCTGTGCCCCATGTTGTCTGTATTAATGCCAGACAAATAGTCTGCACTGACATGGTCAGATTTCACACGTTCCATTTAAAGACTTTTGGCCTCGCTCGCACCTTCCAGCATGCTTACTTTAAGTAAGAAAACAGTACAGTCAGCAAAATAATATGAGTATGCGCAATGCTAGAGCCTTTTACGTAAGCAGGACGCCTGCTGCGTTCATCCAATCAATGACACTGACACTGCAAATGATGCACAATAAGAACATTAACAGGGTATTAGGAATGTCAGTGTGAAATTTTCAGATTATAAATAACCCAAGAATAATTGTAAACCCTATTATAAGTATGAATAGTGATGCAATTGTGAAACAAAATCTATACCCAGGAGGTGTGGCTTTACATCCAGGGTTTTCAGCTTTTAGGAATGAAACCCAGCGGTCCCCGGGTGGTGAAACTACTTTCAAGTCGCTGAAAAGACTTTTTGTGTGGGATCCTTACCTGCAATACAAAGGCATAGGATTATTCTAGCCCTTTTTTTATTATATGCCGCCGCATAAAGATATCAGCAATTTTTTCCTCAACAAGCACACAATTTGCACTTCAGTATAGCCCTTAAGAACTTAAATATTTAAGCCTTCATCCAGGTTTCTTAAAAGCATAGCCTAAAAATAGTTAGCGCTATGACTGAGCCTATTCAGCCAAGTTTTATATCATACATGCCGCCCATGAGAAGCTAAAAGATGAAATAATCAAATCTAAGGTAATACAAAACCTCTCAATCTTACTGTTTCACCCTTTCAGCCACAGGACCAGCGACGTTACTCACCAATCCACGTTTTGTAACATGCAACCTCGTAAAACAATGGTTCTAGTTTAGAGTATGCCCTACTGCCAACGTGTTCACAAAAGAGTTGAATGCACTAGACTAATACTTCTAAAGCTAGCGTCAGTGAGACTAATGAGCCCAGTTTCAACCGGTCCTTTCAAGGTTGTGCATAATATCAGATTATGATGAGTCAAGCACGGCCAGAAAGCAGGGTCGTTTTTTATTGGTAGCCCCGGTGCTCAAGAAGATGAATGCAAGTAGCCATTGTTTCACTAGCATAGGATCAACACTTGACTTAATTTGATCATCTTATAGCTTATAATTGAGTGCACCATTACTGATGTCACTTTGCAAGTGAGATTGTTTGGTGAGGGCAGCCGGATGAGCCCCTAACGATAGCTGCCGAGTGTGAATTACCAGAAGAAACACTCAGAAGTGCCAGTTTCACACTCCGGGTAAAAGGCCATGGGTTACTACTATGAGCCTGAGACTATTTATAGCTCTTCAAGTGCAAGACAAAGCTTTCATGTTGACATAACTTCAGCTACTAGACACAAGCAAAGGTTATTTTTTAACACTGGTTAGGTTCTTTCTGCCATTCTTTGTTATGCCTTTCCACATCATTAGAAGAACCTCTGAACTAACACAAACAAAATGTATTTGCTAAAAATTGTAAATATTATGTGGATATATATATCTTAAATAAGACTAATATGACGTTCATTTAAAATGATAAGTAAAATGCTAAATGCCATAATGCAAAATAGCAATATTAAAGCTGCAAGCAGCGATGAAAGTGCCCTCGCACCCGGACTCACCGCCACCCGAACGCTTTAGGAAAACAGCGAACGGTGGGCAACATGCATTTAAATTGGAAAATATAGGAGGAATATGTAAAAGTCATTCATATGTGCCAAACTTCCAGCTGCCAGCTGGTGGCGCTATGATGATACACTGGATGTTGAGCCCATGCTAGTGTTTCAGCGCCAGCCACTTTTATTAAACCTGTGAAAGTAACTGCAAGGCAGATTGAACATGACAGCTATGTTTGAGTTAGTGTGAAAGCCATGACATATCTGTTCAACCAACAGGTGGCACAATAATTGATTACAGAACATGACATGTCGATGTCTTCAGAGCAGATTCTACTAAACTATGTGAGTTTGGTGCCATGATGACATTGCACATGGTTAAGCTTAGTGTCTATTACAAAGGGTAATTTCTGTCTTGCCAGAACAACGCGGTGGCGACTAATGATGTTTAATTGAATTATTGGCGCTTAAGATGGTTACTGCGCCAGGACTCTTATCAAAGGACGTCTTTTTCTGGGGGAATCCCCCAGATCGGACATTGACATGTCTTAAGCTAGGCTATAAACAAGGAATTTTCTCCGTTGCCAGTAGTGGCCGTGGCCGCCTATGATTATAACTAATATTGGCATCGTCATGTTTTCAGCGACCTGCCCAGGTCCTTATCAAATATTATTAAGCGTAGAGGCAGATAAGGACATTGCATGTTAGTTAGCTGTGAAACAAGTCATTTCCATGTTTGCTCTGCAAGCGGTGCGCGCTAGAATTATTA
The DNA here is from genome assembly GCA_018155175.1 of Sinocyclocheilus anophthalmus. Classification (NCBI taxonomy): domain Eukaryota; kingdom Metazoa; phylum Chordata; class Actinopteri; order Cypriniformes; family Cyprinidae; genus Sinocyclocheilus; species Sinocyclocheilus anophthalmus. The sequence goes on from JADLZN010012178.1 coordinate 119,656, forward strand.
CTGGAATATGGATTTTAAGATAAGTCAGCGCCAGCGACCCTCTCATAAAACATGTGAAGGTGACGATCAGATTAAGACATTGTATTCAAAGAGTTACAAGCAACTCCTGTTTGATGTGTTAATAGCATGCACCTTTCAGACTTAGCCCTAAGCTGTTGAATAGCATGTCCTTATCGAGCAGATTTCTAGCCATGTTAGAACACCAATGGCCGTATTGTATTGTGTAGTGCTAAAGTGCAGACACACAGTGCTAAACATAGATCACTTACCTGTTGGCAATAGTGCGAAGCTATCACTAACTGAATCTTTGCATGTAGCATGTCGGTTCTGCCCCGTCAGCAGAATGTGAATTCAAACATAGTTAAAGTTTCGCAGCGACAGCTTTGGCACACTCAGCGCCCCTGAGTTTCATAACATATTCCTTTTCACCTGCCATTAATAGCATGACCTGTGAGCCACTTAGCCCATAAGTGCTGAATAGATAGTGTCAGTGTTTTCTATGCAAAGTTGACCCAGCCTATGAAACAGTTGACCTGCGATTTTAATAGGATTCCTTAGGAGTCCAAAACAGTGTTGGTTGGTTAAAGACAATGTCATTTCCTGTTGCCAGCAGGTGGCGATATGAGTATAACTGAATTTGGGCATGAGTATTTGTTCAGGACATAAAACCTATGAAACGTGTGAAGTTTGGGGCAGATTGGACACTGCATGCCTGAGTTACAGTAACTTCCACTTTCACTCCATTAACAGCATGCCGTTAGGTATTTTAGCTAAAGTGTTGACTAGCATGCGTCAGTAAGTTTATCGCATATATCGCCCAGCATAGTAACAGTTGTGATGACATTTTTATATGTTCCAAGGTATCTACCATAATCAGATTTGCTTAAACATCGTAACGTCCCCCCCCCCTCTTGCCAGCATGTGGCGCTTGAGAATAACTGAATTTGGGCCTATCGACCAGGTATTTATTCATGGACAGAAAAACCTATCAAACGTAGTGAAGTTTGACAGCCAGCCAGATCAGACTGATTGCCTGAGTTACAGCAATCCTGCCCTTTCATGGGCCGAAACATCTAAACTTTGTCAGGCGCCCAGGGACAAGCCCCCTGAGCCAAAAAACTCAAAATCTCGCAATTGACCGTACAAAGCCTTATGATGACCCTCGACCAAGATTTGAGCTGATCTTTTTTTTTCTGATTAAAACCTGATTAGCGAGGAGTTCTGTCAAATATACGAGATGGCCTGCGAAAAGTCAAAGCAAAAACGCACGAAAACTGTACAGTAAATTCAGATAACGTACCTCTGTGCGGTCCTTTTGGATTTTAGCTGACAAGAGACTTTTTTGTCAGGCAATGCGTGTGTTACAAATGTGTACCGATTTTCGTAACGTGTCGTAAAACTAGCTCGAGGCGCACTTCCGTTGATATTTTAGGCTGGCGACGTATCGAGCCGCCTTTAGCCACACCCACTTCTGGATTTAACCCATATAAGCTGCTCAATTTTTAGCCAGCTTCTGATAACTTCTGTGCTGCCCCAAAGTTTCGTGAGTTTTCGAGCATGTTTAGGCCCACAAAATGCGCATATTACGCCGAAAAGAATAATAATAATAATAAGTAAACGATGTGACGAAATACAAGCCAGGGTCCTCACACCATCGCGTGCCTCGGGCCATAAATATGACTCTAAACAGTGATTACTTGAATGATTTCACAAAAGCATCATAAACTGTACATTAATATGGTAATATGCTATTATAGGCCAGGCGACAAATTCAACACTCCGTATATGAACCAGTCTCTCAGTCTACCAAAGGGTTAAAGACCCCTGCTTTAGATTAAAAGTACAGTACTTATTAATATTTTGAATTAACTCAATCAGAATGATTTTAAAATTTTAATGTACGATTAAACGCTGATTGAGAGGTCCAAAATTTTGACTACCTCACCGCATAAATTTGAGAACATTTATATAATTATTTAATCAATCAAGCTGAATTAGAGCTGAAGAGGATAAATATATAAAAATGAGGAAAAATTCAGCTAGTGCTATATTTATTGCTTGGTATGAACACTGCTGAGATCAGTTTTAGTGTGGAATCCCAGTAAGAGGAGAGTGACAGTGCAGCAGTGAAGAATAAAGACATTAGTTCCCCCAAGTGGACATTTTGAAGCACTGACAGTGACAGTTAAACCTGACCTCATTTATCTGCCACAGAAGTCTGTTGGTTTGGTTTCACATTTTACTGCTGAAATAATCTATAATTAAGTCTTTTTTTCTCGTGCATTTTAAAGACCGGCTGTGCATGTTTACTGGTGAACATAAGCAGTTTAAGATGCCTGAATTTGCATGCACGTTATGCATGGCCTCTGGAACAAAAGTTGTTTTTTATTTCTCTAAATAAGAGTTGCAAACGCGGCAATATCTCGTTAACGACAATAAATCCAAAGCTAGATGTCAAAAACTCCAAGAATACCAAAATTATGGCTGCAGCACGTCTGACTCTGGCTCTCATACCGGTTGCAGTGTAACTTTGAGGCGCAAGCGGCAGCAGCGGTGCGTTCCGCCGCTTCAGTCACTTCCTCTTGGCAGGGTTGCGCGCGGCAGAAGTCAGAGTTTAGCACACAACTACAGGCGGCAACGCAGACAACCGCAGGGTCGACCATGCTCTGTGTTTACAGACTAGAATGCTTTTTACCACTACTAATATTGCTCTTTGCGAAATGAAGACATATTTGAAAAATGAAACAAAATGGAGACATTTATCAGACGGGAGAGCTGAACAAAAGACAAAGCCCACGAAGCAACAGGGACAACACTTTAAACTTAATACAAAATAAGTTTGTATTATATATTGATAATTGTTACGGACAATATGGCTGATATTAAAAGTCTAAAATCATTGTCTAAAAAGTTAAAGAAATAAAACAAAAAATGAATTTTACTCTTTAGAAATGAATGACTATAATAAATCATTTGAAAAGCTACAAGTAAATGTAGGCATCACACTGTAATGCACAGCATAAAAAAAAATTAAAATTAGCTAAAGATGACATCCTAACAGTATTAATAAATTACGATGAAGGTAATCTAAAATGTAAAAATAGAGGAAATAAGTATTCATATTTAAATACACGTCAATCTGTGTGTGTGTGTGTGTATATATATATATATATATATACACACATATATACACACTATTAAAAAAGGGAACAAGTCCATATTTCTCTTCAGTTCTTGTTTAATTTCATCTCCTGACATTACTCCTCAAAATAAAATGAAACGCTTTTAATATTATTCAAACAACTATGAAACATACAAGCCCTCACAGTGTTGTCAGGTCTAATCAAACAAAAACAGATATGTCAACCCAATTAACTCTTTAAGGCATAGAAAGTAATACAACATCTTCTAATAGTCTTTATGAGCCATGTCTAAACAACTCTGGGAACGACAGCATCTCAGTTATACTGTTAGATTTTTTTTCCCGACGAAAACGATCAAAGGGAACAATTGAAAAAGATGCATCCATAGCACTCCCACAGTGGGGCAAAGAATAACAGCTCACAGCCGAAGTTGCCATCTAGAATTGCTTTCACAATGAAATAGATCTATAAAACCATGCATGCCTGTACAGTGTGCCTGAAAGAAAACAATTGCAACCATAACTATTTATAAAAAGAAAAACATTGAATAATTGCAAGTTATAGAAATTAAATTCACAATGAAAGAGAGGCCTAGGCTAGATTTCCCTGCTGACTTTGTTCATATTGACAGCATTTCATAAATGACTAGTTCTTAGTATTATTCGTTAAACCACTGGCTTCAATATACTTTAATATGTACACTTACAATAGAAAGCTACTCAAGCAAGTTACACTGTCAAGTAGGTCAGTATCTAGCAAGGTTAACGGTTCGCTTTGATAGAATTACAGTATTGAATTCAACACAGCACAATGTCAAAAGATACAAGGGACAGCGGGGTTTGAGGGGTTCAGCCCCAGTCTGAAATGGGACTAGCACCATCACGGCAGGTTAAGCAGTCAGAAAGGTACAGCGCTCTTAAACGGGGGAAAAAAAGCATGCAAAAAGGACCTTAATATGACCCAAACAGGTCTTCGATTTGTGCATTTGAAGGTCATTACCATGTATGACAGCCGTCTGCTGGCCTCATTGCGCCATTCTAAGCATCTAACCTTTGAAACAGGAGACCGTTAGTCCAGAATTAAAAAAAATAAAAAATTGCAGGTCCATCTTTTCACATACTCAAGTTCGTCTTAGTGCTTTTCTCCTTTTCAATAAAAACATTTATTTGCCCAACAGAGTAAAAGGAGATTTAAAACAAACTCAATTCAAAAGTCCAGAAGCCTCAAACTTTTTCTTTTCTCGTCTGTTAGTAGAGACATCAGAGATACAGGAGCTGCTTAGTGAAAAATAAAAACATCTCGCTGTTTAAGACTGCACATTTAATTCCTAGCTGAACAGCAGATAATGGTAAAACACTTCGCTGGTTATGAATAGAAATACAACAGATAGGAACAACCTGCAAACAGAACCTTGCATGAAGACAGTGAACCTAAAAAAAAGCATAAATACACAAACAGTATTAAAAGAAAACAAAAACTAAAGTTTAAACCTAAATGGTGAATTCAATTTATACAAAAGTGGTGCTGGTCCTGACACGCGGCCTCCTCGCCCTCTGTCAGCTAGGAGCGAATCTCCTCAGCGGGATTTCTGCTCTGGTCCTGACCGATGGGAAAAGGTCAAACCACAAATCAGCTGTTAATAATCTCTATAAACATGTATATTGCCAATCCTTTCTTTCATACTTTTAAAAAGGTAAAAAGAAATGGATTAGTCCAGGGATCTCCTACCCAGTGTTGCCAACTGCTTTCAATTAAAAGTAGCTAAAACTGGTAGCTAAATGTCACTAGATGACATCACAATGGCAAATTCACTGATCTACATAAAGCTGAACGTACAGAAAGTGGGGAGAAGGAGACTTGGATAATATTTGTCCAAGATTTGCTATATGTGTCCCGAAAACTTTGACAAAAGTATAAAAGGGCGGTAATTCGCTAAATCTAGCTACAAAGTAGCTAAATTGGCAACACTGCTCCTACCCTGCTTCTGGAGAGCTACTATCCTGCATACTTCAGTTCCAACACACCTGTCTGTAATTATCAAGTATCCCTGATCACCTTGATTAGCTGGTTCAGGTGTTTAATTGGGGTTGGAGCTGAAATCTGCAGGACAGTTGCTCTCCAGGAGATCCCTGGATTAGTAATTTCTTCTATATGGCTGTGTTTACACTGCAAGTCTTAATGCACTGATCCGATCTTTTGACTATATTAGATTTTTTTGTCCCACCCCAAATGATTGTCAGTGATCGCTTTACTATGCACATGGTAGATCCATGGTTTTTGAATGGCTGGGCTATTAAAATTATGTATATAATTCAAGTGGTTGAGTGACCATAATTATTTGCCAACATGGACAACAGCTGTCATGGATGTTTTGCAGCACAAAATCTGACTGAACTGATAAAGACCAGAAAATAATGGTAATTTTAATTTGTTATTTTATCTACAGCTCATTAGAGGTAGAATTCTGACAGGTTAAATAAAGTAGCGCTCTAAATTATATTTATTTAATGATTAATGATAGAGAGAGAGAATCACGAGCCGTAGCCTAGCTAAGTGAAAGCTGTTGTTTCTTACAAAAACAGCCAAGTTATCACCTCATTGCGGAGATGTATAATGTATCTTTCTTTTTAGTAGCTAACTGTTGTAGTTTATCAATTCACAGGGCCAGGGGTTGAAACCAGCTCCTGAATGTTGGCAATTTCTTAACTATTAAATTCCCCCTCAATAAAAAGCGAGTGCATTCCAAACGCTATATTAGGACATGTGTCGCCCTCGCATTGTGGTGGCTTGGAGTTCTGAGGGGAATCGGATATGTGTGTTTAGACGTAGGTTGGATGTCCAGCTATCAGATATGTATCTGATTCAAAACCACATTTGGAAGTGGCTCAGATCGGATGCGGGAAAAAAAAGAAAAAAAAAACTGATTCTGATCCGTGTCAGATGTGAGCAAAAAATTTGCTTTTTTTTTTTGTGCCAGTGTAAACACAGCCTATGTAACTGTCTGTGTATTTGGCCCTTGCTTTTTTTTTCCTTTCCCCTCACTATTAAAGGTTCAATAGGTGATTGCCTTCAGAAACATTTTTTGTTATTCTGGTTGAAAGTCTTCTTCACATTCCGATAGCAATCATTAAGTTTTAGTGGTCTAAATGTATTGATCTGTATTTATATATGAAGAGTTTGGGTCCAAAACTTGATAAACGCCATTTAAAAAAAAATTAGTTTCTGCCAAAATCAGTATTGTATCTGGTCGGTATTGAAAAGTCCATTTTTAATTTTACGCAAAATGCGATATCTGCCGAGTTATTCTGTCATGTTTTCTCCCTTTTTTCCAAACTGCGACAAATGCCAGTCTCCCTTCTCTGCAGAATGCGATATGTCCGCTTAACCAATCACAGCGCACCATTCCACGTACTCTAGACAGTAATGGCGGCGCTTTGAAAACTCCCGGCATCCTAGGTTTCCTCATCTACTTTGTACTTTGTGATCAACAAACAAACTTAGGGCTGCACGATAAAAATCGCATGTGATTCATGCGCATCTTGTCAGTAAAGCCGATTCTGTGATTAATAGTACTGGTAAATCTCCATCACGTGCTTTCTGATGGAGCGGCATTTGATACACAGAGCTGTAGATCACTGCAATATCACATTCATAATCGCAGATGAGTCGCATTCAGTGTAAGGGTTTTTATTTATGCCATTAATGTTTTTAATACAGCGTAGGCTACTTTCACTGCGTGGTTCGGCTCGGCACGGCTCAGTACGGTACGGCTCGGGTCGGCACGGTTTGCATTTCCACTGCAGTTTAGTATCGCTTTAGAGTGGGTGGGATTATTCACGTGTCGTTTATAGTTGCGCCGCCTCTATTGCCGCGTCTCCTGAAAAACTTTTTCATTCCGTGTCGTCCCATCAAGTTCTCGCTGGATCCGCTCCTCTTCTATCAACGAGAGGAACGTCTGTACTACTGGTTACTTCCTCAACAGACAACAAACTGCTGGCCACTTTTTGGTTGTTAAAAGAAGTGTGCTCGTTCAAAACAGTTGCTTTAATCCCTTGTGCTGGCTGTGCTGATTTAAATGCGGTGTGTTTTGGTTTTCAGTTCAGTGACACAGTAGTGACTATTCTCGTCTCCCTGTCCGGCCGATCAGTGATCAGCAGAGTTTACACGTAACGTTTTGGTAATGGTACGGTTCACTTAGAACCTCAACCGAGGTATTACTAAAAAAAAAGTACCAGGTACTCTACCCAATGGAAAACCCCCCCAAAAGCGAACCGTACCATGCTGTACCATGCAGTGTAAAAGCGCCATTAGATGTACAGGCAAGATGAATCACTTCTGGAAGTTGATGTAATGAAAGTGCATTTGGATTTCTGTGTTTAAGTCATATTGTGTTCAGGATTGTGTTTTCGTAATTGGTAGCTTAACAATATGACCAGTTGAATTCATTTTGGGAGCGATGATTGATTGAATGTATTTTTAGTCTAGTGCCTGCATATAAGATTAGTATTGTCCAAGTTCAGAGGCTGTCATATGTGAATCAACTTACTATGTTGTGTATTTTCAAAAGTTTCAATATGAGAAATAACTTTTATATTGATTCAGTGGATTTATTGCATTTTGGGGAAAAAAGAATACAATTTTATAATAATTCTTTGAAAATCAAAATCTGGATTTGAGTTTTTAATGTTATTTTAACCTAAAGATGTTATGTGAAAGTTTGAAACATAAAATAGTGGTTTTCATCTTGCCACTTTCTTGGTAAAGAAAACACATTTTTATTCAAATTAATCAAAATGGATTTATAGCATTTTGGAACCAAACTCTTCATATTCTGTGGAAGGCGTAGGACCAAGAAATATTCATCCAATCAAAACTCTCGGTCCGAGCGTTTTAATAAGCTTTCCTACCTGCCAATGTATGTATTAGCATACCTCTGCGCACCCTGTTTGCGCAGACAGGATACGTCATCAGCGCATTCACGCACGCTGTGCATACAGAGCGAGAATGGCAGACAAACATCAACAACCTGATCTTCCTTCCTGGTATTGTAGTACTTTTAAATTTTTCTCACTGGTGAATGACACATGTAGCCCAGCCCAGCGGTTTCCAATTCAGTCCTCGCCCGCCCCCCCCCCCCCCCCACCCCACTCTGCAATTTCGCTTAGTTAACACACCCCGATTCAGATCGATATGATCCCTACACAGTGTTCATTGCTCCCTACTGCTTGAGCAGGGGAAATCCGTTGAAGTTTAACATACTTCACTTCGGAACATGGACTGGAATTGGGAACTGCTGATGTAGCATTTTCCAAGATCTCCTACTGCACCTTTAAATGCCTGATCTCTTAATATGTGAATTGGTCATTAAAAAAAAATAAAAATTATATTCTCTTGAAAAGCAATATATATGTAAATTGTATTTATTAAACTATTGGCTGATACAAAATGCTCTTAAGTATTTTGTTATGGTCGATAACTGATAAAATGATCATTAATAAAATTCTGTACTATTTTACCTAAAATATATATTCATTTTTTAAGTGCAACAAGTGAATTTAAACATCACAACATAATGCACAGTATGAAAATATATATTTATTTTGAGATTTGCTAAAAATTACATTTAACAGTGTTAACCTGTTTAGTATTTAAAGGAAGTTCCCCCAAAAATGAAAATTTATGTTTTCTGCTTACCCCCTAGGCATCCAAGAGTGGTGGCTTTTTGTTTTTTTCAGTAGAACACATATGATGATTTTTAACTCAAACCGTTGTAGTCTGTCAGTCTTATAATGGAAGTGTATGTGAATCACGGCTTTGAGAGTAAAAAAAACATACCCATACAAAACCAAATTAAACCCTGCTGCTCTTGACGATACATTGATGTGTAAAGACACAAAACGATCGGTCTGTGCAAGAAACTGAACAGTATTTATATAATTTTTTACCTCTGATTCACACAATGTTCGAACTGTTCAAACTATCCTGAGCGGCGGCGGTGCCTCCTGAGCGCGTTCTCAACAGCAGGCGTGTGAGGCGTTTTCTTCACGCCGGATCGCAGACTTATAAGTGCTTTACCGCCACCTATCTCTCAAATGGACCATTGACACTCCTAATTGAGATTGTAGATAGAGTGTCAATGGTCCATTTGAGATAGGTGGTGGTAATGCACTTATAAGTCTGCGATCCGGCGTGAAGACGACGCCTCACGCGCCTTCTGTTGAGAACGCGCTCAGGAGGACAACAGTTCGGACATTGCGTGAATCAGAGGTAAAAAACAATATAAATACTGTTCAGTTTCTTGTACAGACCGATCGTTTTGTGTCTTTACACATCAATGTATTGTCACAAGCCGCAGGGTTTAATTTGGTTTTGTTTGTGTATTTTTTTTTTTTTTACTCTCAAAGCCGTGATCCCCATTCACCTCCATTATAAGACTGACAGACTGCAACGGCTTGTGTTAAAAATCTTCTTTTGTGTTCTACTGAAGAAACAAAGTCACCTACATCTTGGATGCCCTGGGGGTAAGCAGATAAACATCACATTTTCATTTCAACTATCCGTTTAAGATTAACTTTACTGTTTTTATGTTGAGATTTCCTTTGCAATCATCCAACAATCCCTTAAATGAACATGCATAATTAAATATCCAATATTAAACTCTAATATCAGCAGGTAACCAATATGGTACTGATATTCTGTGAATCCCCACTTTTCAAAAAACCTGACTGATCTCTACTGGCTGAATGTAATGATGTAATGTTGAATGTGCTGTTACCTCAGGAGGGGGAGGTCTGACTGTAACGGGATGAGAGGAACGTCGGGGCGGGGAGCGTTTGGGCTGAGCTTGCTGCTGTACCGTGTCGTAGTACGTCACACCACCGTAGACCTGTGCCTGTGCCTGGAGAGAGATGCACAGAAGGAAGTCAAGCATGTACAGACGCTCAAAAAACCCTGTGATACTCACTACTGTACTACTGAAGTGTGTCACAGGATACAGATAACACTTATTTAGAGTCAAACAGGCTCACCTGGGGATTGGGGTACATTGGAGGTAGCGTAGCTCCGGCAGGGTACGGATAGTTGGTGTTCCCAAAGGTCATGACACCTGGCGGGGGGTAGAAGGGTGGGGGTAGCAGCTGCTGTGGAGGCGGTTGCCCAGGTGACATAGAAACAGGTGGGGCGGCATAAAGAGCCGGATTGGGCAAGGGCCCTCCTGACTGGTGCGGGTGTAAACCTGAAACAAAACGCAGCAAAATATTTAACAGGTTAATGTTGATGTGACATCTGGAATGAGTAAAATCACAAGAAAACGTAAAGCTGCAGTCCGTAAGTTTTGCCTCTCTGTCGCCATCTCTGTTTGAAAACCTGAAATTGCAGCTGTGTGTGGAATTATCTAGCTTGCGTGGGTTGTGAGTGGGCGCGGCTCCAGCGCGGATGAATCTAATGTTTTTGACGGAGTAGTTTGGCAGTCATTGCAACCGTCACCGGTGTGGAGTTACTGTCCTATCGTCAATCACAGATTCTAGCCTACATCTTGGAATATGACCCAAATAAAAATTTTCACTGGATATTGTCATCTAGTGATGCACGGATGGCGGTTATATCCGCAGGCGCTGCAGATAATCCGCGGATCGGGTGGGTCGGGTAATAAAAAAAATGCATTCTGATTATTTGTGGGTGGGTCGCGGGTGGATAAAATAAATAATTAATGTGCAAGTATTAACTACATTTTCTAAAATATGAAGTGTTTTAAATAGGCTATACAGAAATTGAATAAACTGTAAATTAAACATTAAAAGTTAGTCAACAAACAATATTTAGTCAAGAGCAGTAAGTGGATTTCTCTGTCCTTTTGTCTGTGAATTAACATTAATAAAGAGACGCACAGGGGCTCTTATTAGGCTGCTGTCACAGACTTAGTTCACGTAGCTCAATACTGATACTCATGCGTGAATTATTTTTAAACAACTGTTTACCATTAACTTAAGACCAGAACCGACAGTACTTTCTTTCAATTTTGGTACTCGCAATTACTCGCTTTGTATGGGAACTGAGCGCGCTGCGCTCTGAACGCGAGTACCGAATGGCTGAAAAAGACGTGAAAATAATAAATTGTGACGATGCAACAATGACCAATTAGTGACAATTCTGTCAACTGTCCCGAAACGCGAGCTAAAGTCTTCTATCGCAGAGTGCAGCAGCTCTAGACGCGTCGACATAAAGTGAAAGTCAAAGAGAGAAGACGCGGTACAGCTGAATCACCTATGATGTTTTCATCTGATGGTTTGTGTGGATTTATTTACTCATACACGCTATATTGAATAAAGGTTTTACAGTAATTTCCCTCATTTTAAAGTCGAAAACTGTGGGAATGAGTAATGTGATGTATGCACAATCCCGCAACAAAATTCAGGATCTGATTAAACATAATTATATTATACAGAGAATTGTGAAATAGATTTATGACTTTTCAAAAACTTTGAGTTTATTTATTTTTACAAAACTTTCTAGGCCTTAATCACTGTTCAATGACTTTTCCAGGTTTTTCATTGACCGTACGAACCCTAATGTGATGATCAGGTGCGGGTCGGGTGCGGTTATCTAAATCAGACAAAAATACACCTGTATGGATGCGGGCGGTTGGAGAATTTATTTGAAGCTGCGGATTCGGGTGAAGTTTGGTAGCTCATTAGCATCACTATTGTCCTCTAAAGTACCAGGTCTGCCATGTTTGTTCTGACCAACTGAGGAAAAAAGCATTACCATAAATCTCGCTACCAATGGTGATTAAATCTAAAGATCAGTTATTATTATTGTTATACTTTATTCTCAAATGATTAATGTTAACAACATCGGTGACTATGAGTAGTGTGTAGATTTCAATTTCTGCACAGTCTAATCTAATTGTCATACTCTTCGACTTTTATATTAAGATATTCTTTTAACCCAAAAAGCAAATTATATTTCCTTCGAACTGGTCTTCTTTAAAATACAAATCTTTGTAATCTCAGGCTATCTGTAATCAGAAACACATTTATAACTGGTCTGGAATATAATTTAATTTAGTTCACATGTGTTTCATAAACACAATCCTTTCTGGATTACAATCCGCCATCAAAATGATACATTTAATTATTCTGGCTGCTGTGAGAAAAGGCTATAAACGATCCGCCACCTGCAGGATCCTCACATGCGATAGCCTACTAGCCGGGACAACTTCTTTGTTTACAGATGTGACGTAATGACGCAGCGCCATGCTCAATTTTCCCGCGAAAACCTACCCCTACAACTCAAATTAGTAAACATTATTATAAGATAACCGTTGAGTATCGGGCTAAAGTAAGGCAATAGTTTGGAAAACTGTCTGGTTATGTACTTGCTCAAATATTGGTTTCGGATCATTTTTAACCCAAAAAAAAAGTTACGGACTGCAGCTTTAAGTAGCAACAGATCTTTTCTTCTGTATTGCGATGTACATCCGAGAGCAATGGATTAATAAAAAAATAAATAAATTAGGGTGGAAACTTTGTTTTATCCATTGGTTATTAGATGGAGGGAGAAATGAATGCAGGCTTCTAGTCAATTGCAGACAAAAGTCCTGTATTTTTAATACAAATCAGACAGGTTTTTTTTTTTTTTTAAATGCAACATGGTGGACAATTATCCACAATAAAATCAATGGCATGCATTTAGACCATAGATTGGGTTAATTTGTTCATTCTGACATGAATGGCGGATATTGCAGGTAATTGCTTTGCACTTAAGAATGGATAGGTAGATTTTTTTTTAATTCAAAGAATTTCTTGTAATTAGCAGTTAAAATAGTGTCAGAAATTCTGATATTAGAATAAAACATTCTTTTGAAACCCACACTTCTATGGTAAAACTAACTGTAACGGACCATAAATCTATGATTTAAAAAGCATATATATAACAATAATTATTATTTAAAATAATCTTATATTAGGTATCATAGTGAGGCAAGATGAAAAGAAAATAGACACTTTTCTGAAGACAGTTAGTTCCCTTCAGATATACATTATGACACTGCTCACCCTCAAATAAAAAAATCCTTGGGTTTGCATGCATTTCAAAGTCAGTACAGTGAATTTTGCTAAAAAGCGTTGAGTTTGCAGGTATGCCAATACACAAACAGAAAAGTAAATGAGCAGACATTCTCATCTTGTTTGGATTGGGAAATGGTCTCAGAACAGTTTATTTCTTTTCTCAAAAAATCCTGATTTGCCTACTAATAGTTTTAAAGGGGTCGTATGATGCGATTTCAATTTTTCCTTTTTCTTTGGAGTGTTACATGCTCTTGGTGCATAAAGAAGATCTCTAAAGTTGCAAAGACTAAAGTCTCAAATCCAAAGAGATATTCTTTATAAAAGGTAAGTCAACCACGCCTACTTAAAACGTCTCTTTCTAACACGCCCCCACATATCTACGTCACGATGTGGGAAGATTTACATAACGCCGCCCAAATATTCACGCAAAAAAAGGAGGCGTAACTTTTATTCTCGCTGTATTGGGTGGCCCGGCCATGTTTTCGTGAAGGGCGCTTGTGTGTTTCATTGTGAAGCAAAACTACGTTGTTTGGCTTCCAAAAGAGGACGACATCGCTCCGTCATGCCTATAGCTGATCCATGCTGGTCGCTGAGGAAATACTTCAACTTCGCACTGTGGATCGCCGGATCGGCTTTCACCGTTGACGAAGCGGAGTCCAGCCCGGGGTCGTCACATGTGGTTGCCGCAGGCATCACAATATGGTAAGGGACGTAACATTTCCGTTACTAGCTTGAGGTATTCAGCCAATCACAACAAACTGGATAGCTGGCCAATCACAGCACACAAATTTTTCAGACCGATGAGCTTGTGAGCAAATCGCCCGCGTTTCAGAAAGTCGGGGCATAGAGGAGAAACAATGATGTACATTATGTGGAAAATAATGTATTTTTTTAACCTTAACCCGCATAAGTGAAGTGAAGTGACGTGACATGTGGCCAAGTATGGTGACCCATACTCGGAATTAGTGCTCTGCATTTATCCCATCCAAAGTGCACACACACACACACACCGTGAACACACACCCGGAGCAGTGGGCAGCCATTTTTTGCTGCAGCGCCCGGGGAACAGTTGGGGTTCGGTGCCTTGCTCAAGGGCACCTCAGTCGTGGTATTGAAGGTGGGAGAGAGCGCTGTACATTCACTCCCCCCACCTACAATCCCTACCTTTGGGTTACGAGTCTGACTCTCTAACCAATAGGCCACGACTTCCCCATAAACACATTTCATTATGTATCAGCAGCATCATATGACCCCTTTAAAGTGAGTTAACGTGAACCACATTCTGTTCACCTTCACCTGTTAGCTTAGCTTCCCCCGCATCGCCATCCCTTTCAAGTGAAGAACTTAATTATACTTTGAGTCCCTTATGTTTGATTACTAAACATTTTTGCACCCCCATATCATTTTTAAACAGTTTATTATTTGAATTTTAGAGGGGAAAAAATCAGACAGACTATCGGGAGCTACGATTATGTGGCCATTAACTCCCCCTCTTCAACCAGAAGTCCGCAAACGTTCACAACTCTCACCTGGGTGTCCGGGATGGGTGGGGTGTGGCAGGTGCATCTCAGGCTGAACAAGCATGCCTTGAGGGGGCAGGGCCGCTGGACTGTCGCCGTGTGTGTAGATTGGTCCCTGGAAAGACACTGCATTTGGAAATGCAAGTTATTATCTTGGATGTTCGGCCACAAAAATAAAAATTACGTTACCTAAATTAACAGCTCTTGAGTTTTCAAATGAAGGACCAACTAAAAGTTTAACTATTCAGTAGTTGATTTTAGGACACATTCCCATGACCCATTTAACTTAAAAGAAGCAGAAGCAGTACTGCACTCACTGGGTTCATAAAAATGGCCCTCCATGACTCCTATGTGCATGGGTGCAGGCTCGGGAACTGGCCTCTGGCGCTGTGATGAATACCGCTTAGCCCGGCCACCACCAACACCCTGATAACAAAAAATAACAGCTGAAACACAAAGTTGTCGCTTACAACTTTGGTCAGCAAATTCATACACATTTCCTAAACTGAAAATACTTTTAAGATTAGTGTTAAAGTCATGATGAAACTGTGGTAGCAACAGAACTTTTCATCCACATTGTGATGTACATCTGAGTTTAATGGATTTTCAAAAATCAAATTCAGGGCGGCGATGCTTCAGTTGTTGATTACTTGTTAAAATTGGGCATGCACCTAAATCAGCAGATGAATGTGAGCTTGCTGTCAGGTTTAAGCCAGTTAAATGATTAGGAGATCAATTTGTTGTTGCATACTGTATTTCCGGAAAATAAGTTGCAAATAAATTGAGGGGGAAAAAAAAAAAAAAAACGTTTGCCGGTGTAAGTCACATTTTACTATATTCAGGAATAAATACGTTTGTAAATAATTTACAAACATTATAAACACTACAAAAATTCTATTTAGTTCCCCTCACTCCACAATTTAAAGCCTTTAAATTAAACCGTATTTAGGGAAAAAAAATTATAGTGGCCTTAATAATTTAGTGATTACTGGAAACTACCTGGCAGTGGGAAGATGTGCTATACAATCAGCGCGCATAACCATCTCTGTAAAAAAAAAAAAAAAAAAAACACATTATTTAACGTTAAGTGTTATTTAGATAAGTCGTTGGAATATAAATCACAGCACATTTCAGATGCTAAAAAAATTTCAGAAAATACAGTCTAAACTTGCATTTGGAAAATAGTTAGGGTGATTTTTCACTTTTATCATTCAGTCTTTGGGATTTTTCTAATCTATATAAGCAATTAATGATGGACTGGTTGACTCACAATATCCTCCATGTTTCCATACTGTGGAGGCCCTCCTGCCATGTGCACTGAGCTACGGATGCCTGTTGGGGACAAAAATGCAGGAAATATAAACCAACCTTTCCCAAAACAAAAAAAAAAAAAAAGAGTTTGTAAAACAAATTAATTACACGCAGAGTTATAAGACCCTCTCTCTCCGCCTGCAAGTAGGAGGGAGGGCTTTGGGCCCAGTTCGGTCCCTTCCAGGCTATTTTGGCCATTCCTGGTCGAGCCCTGTCAGTCCACCTTGCGTTCCAGCATCACTCTGCTCTTGCCACGACTCACTCTTTGCTGCCGCCGGGGTTTGCTGGACCGCAGGTGAGGAGTCATCTAATGACGCTTGCTTAGCGAGATCAGACGGTCGTGTTCGCGTCGCCCTCCGTGCAAGAGAGTATGATTTCTTTTCCACCGGCCTCTCTTGAGGAGGAGACGATTCTCGCACCCGACTGGCTGCATTGCCCCCTTCCATCGCTGGGCCAGACTCTTGTTTGCGTGGTAACGGAACCCTCTCTCTCTCTGTCCTGTAGTGGTGAGCGGTATATGTAGTTGTCGCTGTTGGAATCTCACCCTCCTCCTCTTCTTCCTCACTGCGGATGTCCTCCACCACCATGGCTGGGCTATGGTCAGCGTGAACAGCATGTGAACCACGGCCCCTGAGCCGCAGGCCCCTCTCACCCTCTACAGGCTGTGGCCGCACTCCTCGAGGTGGTGGGCCATCTAGACTGGGCTTCGAGTGTCTCTGCCCTTCTGTCCTGTGGGGGGCTGACAGAGCTCGACTACTTTGGAAGCTGCGATGTGGGGGCTGGGTCGAGGGTCGGCCGGAGGATTTGGGTGCTGCAGGGGGACCAGGAGGTGGGCCTGACTGCAGGATAACAGACTGAGGGGTGTTGCGAAGGCCAGGTGGAGGCGCCTGCCATGTTGTACGCACCGACTTCTCACCTTCACGATGGCGCCTAGGCTCCCGACTGGGTGAACCAGCATGTCTGCTAAGAAACGGAGATATTAGTGGGCAACCCATCATGCATTTGGCCAATAAAAACCATCTAGAAAGAAGTATGATCAAAAAAAAATTTAGATACATTGCTGGTCAAACATTTGGGGTCAGTCCATTTTTTTTTATTGTTTATAAAGTCTTTAATCCTCACTAATATGCTTGATTTGATCAAAAAAAAAAATCAGTAGACAGCATAACATTGTGAAAATAGTACAATATAATTTAATACTGTCATTACACGAGTCTTCAGTGTCACATGATCCTTCAGAAATAATTTTTATATTAGGGCTGCACGATAAATTGAAATGGAATCGAGATCGCGATTCGACAGAAGCTGCGATTGTCATGCGTATCTTTCAGTGAAGCATGGTTCTGTGATCAGCAGTAAAGCTCCATCCAAAGGCCAGAGGGCACTCTCGCGCTGAAACTCCAAATACGCTTCGCAGAAGAAACCCAGAAAATGCTGATTAAATCGCTGCAGCTGATTAAACAGAAGATTCAACTGCTTTCATGGATTCAACGTGACTAATAAACACACGAATACGACAATATATGGTTTATCCGAGTTCTTATTATAATTATCATTAAAATAAAGTACATTTATAATGCAATAATAAAGCCTTTATCACTGCTTGAATACTATGAAATACGTCCCTTATTCTGTGTAAGAAGCCACATCATCTAACAGAAGATTTATTCAAACACGCCGACTGGACGTTTTAAGTGAGTTTTGTGTAGTAAAAAATTTTATAAATTGGGTATTTTGACATGCTTTCAGATGAGCGCATTTACTCACAGAGCCGTAGTTCATGAGAAACTATGCAAACAGCTGTCACGTATGCGATTCAGAATCGTGCATAAAATGAGTCAAAAAAACTTTTTCAGTGAACACTCCTATGTGTAGTAATTCTGCTCCATCGAAAGCACGATGATGTTTCCTTTCCTGTTCCTGTTCCGCCGATACAGAACCCGGCTTTACTACAAAATGCTCATCCAAATCGCCTTCGCTTAATCGTGCATCCCTATTTATATTCTGACCCATTTGTACTTACAAACATTCCTTTATTAATCAGTAGTGAAACAGTTGTGGCTGCTTAATTTGGTGGAAACAGTACAGATTAAAAAATTAGTTCACAGAATATATTACAGTTGAATTAGAACCTTTAAATGTATAATGTCTTTTAAAAACCGTTCCATCAGTTTAATGCCTATTACATGAAATAAATGCGTCTTGTAATAATAAATCTAAGAATTTTCTGACTGACCCCAAACTTGGAATAGTATGGTGTATACCAATTGTACCTATAAAATGTGAAAATAATAATAATAATAATAAAACATCGCGCAATTTAGGTTACAGTAATACCGTTGTATTATCTTATATAGTTTCCTATGTTTAATCAAATTTAACTTAATGACTACAGAAACTGAAATGGTTTTATTTATTGAAAAGAAAGAAAGAGGAGGAAACAGTTCTAAACACTTTTAAAATGGCTTAATATAGCCGATTATCAACCTAGATAATTTGTCAATACATCACTAGAACATAGTTTTGTGTATGTATTTAAGTACAACAACTACACAGTTATATTTTACCAACTGCACTCGATACCAGACTGCAAAGAAACAAACATGGGCCTCACCTGGGTTTTCGGGAGCGGTACGATCGTCCATCACTCGACCCAGTGCCGTTACGGATGTCATAACCATAAAAAGCAATTAGCTCTTCGCGTGATTTTGGCGCCTGCTCCTCTTCACGGAACTTGTCGTGATCCCAACGGCCCTCGTCCTTCCACAACTTCCTGTGCCTGCCTTTAGGCCTGATGACAGATGGACAAACAGAAAAAGGGGGAGGAAGAGAGACAGCAAAATGAAACTATGAACCACATGGTTTTGTGTCAGATTCAACACCTGAAACTTATCTTTAACTATTTAAAATTAAAATATGATTTTATAGTTGGAATGGCAGTTTTCCCTGAATGAAAAACCCTCATGTCTCTCACCTCTCCTCCTCTGTAGCCTGGCCTCTCACGTCGTGCTCAAAGAAAAGGCCTTTTCGGGGGATGTAGGCTGGATTCTTCCGGTCCTCATCATCGTCCAGCTTCTGGCCTTTGCTACCTGATTTATTCTCAGGGTCCTCGGTGCTTTCCTGTAAACATGTAGAGGTCTCAACTTCAGTTTTGGCCTAAAAAAAGATTTACAATTAAAACACAACTGGCAGTGTGATTTAGCATTGTCTTAGTCCAGAATGTGGCATTGTGGCTAACTGCTTTAAACCCGTCAAAGGATTATTTTAATGTTTATTATGTTTAAATATCATTCCCGCCACACAAGCTGAACCTGGGCCCTGCCAGAGATTTAGAGTAGGAAAAGATGCCATGTTCTGTTCTTCCATACCTGTCCGTCCCCACTCTGGCGCTCCCCAGCTAGATTCCCCTTCTCATCATCTTTAACTTCCTTGTCCCCTCCATCTCTCTCCTCCTCTTCACCAAGCTCTTCTGTCGGGGCATCTGCAGCGGGCTTCGGTTCTGCGGCAGGACGTGAGGCCTCTTCATCACTGAAATGCTCTGCCGCCTCCTCCTCTTCCTCTCCTCCCTGAAACAAGAAGCATCAAACAACAACAAATTCTCAGATCAGAAAACATACAAACTAAAACTGATCACATCAAACGTCATTCTGATAAAGCACACGGACACAAATTTTAGAAACACAAAGGAACGCAGCTTGGCTGAAGCTCTAAAATTGTAGCACTATTTTACAGTGTCTTTGTTACATGTACTTACTATAGTAACGACAGTAAATTACGCATAACTACAATCAACTAACACTAAATAGACATGGTAATTAATATTACTCAGTACTTATTTGTATAATTGCACTGTAACAAGCACACCAAAAAATAACCAAATACCATCACATTCGATAATAAAATAAACAAAAACAAGCTTTTTCCTGTCATCATAGAAAAATGTTAACGTAAGTGACAAAAAGCACAAACTACTAAAACCAAAGTGAAAATAAAAACTGAAAGCCAATTCAAAACATTAATAAATTGGTATTAATTATCTAAATTAAAGGTAGGCAATATTTAGACGTCGTGGTCAACTGATTTCAGTACATTAAGAATAGTGGTGGACAGTATATTATATTTTTTTTTTTCAAGAATTTAAATCAATTTAGCAAATCAAATCTTTTACAACTACGAACGCATGGGTCGATTACCGGTTTCAAGGTTTACCACGATGTAAAAATTTCACGGTTTCAAAACCGCTAATATTTTCCGTTATACCGTTCCTGCGGTATGCGCTGTTTTTCATGTCTCCTCAAAGACTGAAAGTGTAGGAATCCCTCAGGTTGAGTGCACTGTAGAGAGTAACACGAGCCGCCTCCTCATGTTGGTGTGAGCGAGCGGTCAGTCACGTGTGTAACTTACGCGATTGGCAACCGGCCGTTTTTTGTCTTATTGCAACTCGTCTCTGTTCTGGACTTGCACAAACTGCGTTGCAATGCAATCATTTTCCAAAATGTCATTTATTTTAACATATGAAGTCGTAAAGAGACGCTGAAGACGGACGCACAGAGAAAAATACTGTAGCAGGCAGATCACTCACTGTTCATGATGCACAAACTATTGGAAGAAAATCCTCAATATTGAGTTTATATGAATGCGAGAACGTCAGAAAAGTTTACGTGGTAATTTCTTTTAATCTCGTCTCTGTATAGTTCATATTAAAGCAGTGTTTCAGCACAGCGCTGCTTTGTTTACAGCGTTAACCAAGGAAAAGCTGTATCTGGTGTTCCATGAGCGCCTCCTGCTATCAGAGAGAGAATCTGCATCTCATTCAGAGCATCTGCCGTTTGCTTCGTTCAGATATGTAGTATAATTTCACAAAGCTAGTCAGAACATTGTTTTTGCTTCAAATTAGGTTATTAAATCAAATTATGTATATGAAATGATATAACTAAATGTATATGAATTTAACAAATTAAATAACTGTAATTACAGATTTAGGTTAAATAACGATGTCGGTCTTTATTTTTCTTCTTTTTAGGAAACAAATCAAAGAAAAAAAATAAACAAATTCTACTCTTCCTAATATTCTGTATGTTGCTCAAAAACAAAATATATTGTGTTCAGCGGACAAAAAATATATATTTTAGAGCTGTAACGACAATACCGTGATCCTGTGAATTTTTTGCTAAAGGTTATCATACCGTCAAAACCTCATACCTCAAAGCCCATGCCTATTACAAACAAAACATTCTTGGTCTCATTTGGTTATTTTCACTATTTACATATCATCATCGGCACAACAAGCCAAAATATACATGGCATTGCAAAACTAAAACATGTCCAACTTAAAATGGTAGGAAGCATTCCTGTTAGGAAATTTCCTTTAGTGGAACATCACCAGCCAAGACAAGCCAGACTGAACCTGATGAGCTTAACTACAACAACCCCGTTCAATTCCACCCCGCAGGTGCCACGACCTCACAAGCAATGCACCCCAGCAATGCCCGAATTACCCGATCATCCTGTAATCGTCAAAAGGCTACTTGCATAAGGAAGAAGAGCAGCAAAAAGTGTGGACGGTGCGTCATGCATCTACTAAAATTAGATGAGGACTACAGATGCATTAACAGCATGGGGCTCGGCATTGGCAGTACTCATAACGCCACGAGAGAGGAGCAAAAATATTCTTGACACAATTTCAGCAAAAACCTTCATACAGAAATCTCCCCGGCTGAGTCTCATCTAATTCAGTTCTAAATCATTCCTTAGGCAGGTCCATAAATTAAAGCATAAACACACTCTTAAATCTACATTCTCCATTAAGAAAAGGTAGCACTCTCACAATGACTGAGCAAAACACAGATCAGCTGCAGTGGAGACATTTTGTCCCCTCTACACAGCAGAAGCCTTTCAGTCTGACAGCCCAGTCTGGATCGGTACGGATTCATCACAGCATTGTCTTTTACAAAACTGATTGATTTCCCAGCAAGCCCCATAAACGGCGTTGCCATAGAGACTCACCTCCGTGTGCGATCCATTCTCCTCCAGATCAGCGCTGTCATAGTCCGATAAGACTGCTGTAGAAAAGAAATCAGCCATTTTAGCAAGTCTGTTCCCATTTCTGAGAGCAAATAACACACGACTATAGAACTGCTCATCAAGACAGACAAACCTTCAGGTTTGGCTTTCTCAAGCCAACTTCAAAGTTCGTCTTGACTAACTTCTTTTTTTTTTCCCCCCATCAAAAGTGGCAGTTCATAACTATTTAACTGGTTAACAATCGAACACATTAAAATCACATATCTGCACTAAAATAACTGTTCTTGAAACCTGATGGACGACAGGCATAATTTGGGTCTCTTTTGAAAGTAGATTACTAGTGAGCTTGATGTCAAAACTTTAGTCACAACGAAAGACAAAAGCGATAAAAATATATGCTCACCTTCACCAACGCCATCTTCACTTTCCTAAACAGAAAGAGATCAGAATCAAATATCCAGCCAAACAAGCACACTTAAGAAACATAAAGCCTTGTTTAAGAATGAATGATCAGAGACAACAAATCAAGAAAAGCAAACTTGAGAATGCATAACTATGGCGCATCCAGATTAAAACACTGAACTTCCTCTTCACAGTCAGCAGATCTTTCTCTTTCATTGCAGAACAGCGTTGTCAGTATGACAGATCAGATATCAAACACTTAGGAACCTCAAATGTCATCTGGTTTGCTTATCAAATGCAGACTCATCATTACACTCAAGAACTAACAACAATAAAGCATCAGTGTTTCTCAGCCCGGTTTCTGGAGGTCCACCATTGATCCAGACATCCCGGGGGGACGCTGACACACCCAATTCAGTTTAGACTGGCTCTTTATGAAGCCTAACGTTACTGAGCTGATGAGTTGGGTGTAAGACAGAGGAGACATCCGAAATGTGCAGGACAGGGGAACCTCCAGGACCCTGATGGAGAGCCGCTGGGTTAGATGATGAAAGGCATGATATTTTAAGGTCAAACGAGGTCAACGCCACATTCATATAAATGAAGAACCACAATCACAGCAAGAATTTAAAATAACATTGTAAAATAACTAAGCGCCTGTTCCACACTTGAACATTTATCTCAAGGGCTAACGTTAGAGACAAAAACCGCACCTCACATGACACGTCTAACCGTATATCACATCTTAACCCGTTTTTAAGTGACACCAACTCGGTGTTTAGCCTGTGTGAAACACTAACGCCACACACACACCACCCAACACACACACACACACACCACACACACACACCACCACACACACACACACCACCCAAAACACACACACACTCAGATCGGCCCCGGTTATAAAAGTAGATTTATAGCCACACTCACACACTCCGACTCATCGCCGATTTTGGCGCCGACGCGCTCCGCTGGCGATTCAACCGGCTCGGGGTCTCTTCCGCGAGGCTTCCGGCCGGCCGAGAGGGCTCTCCCGCTCTCGGAGCCCGAGGCGGACTCGTCCTCCTCCTCGCTGTCCTGAGAGGCGCGCCGTCTCCGTCGCCGCCGGTCCGCCATCTTAACTCTCAAGGAAGGGAGAGCGGATCTGCGCGAGGAATTGTGGGGGCTGGTGCGTTCGTCATATCCTCTTGTTCTCCGCTGCGTCAAAGGTGGCGCGCGCGAGTGGGCAGCAGCTCAGAGACGTATGAGCAATTCATTCACCTGCGCCGGTGTTGTCAACTTAGTAATAATAATCATTTTACTTTATTTGTACAGCTTTTTATTCTTTTGGGGAAATTTCACATACATAAGAAGAAATGGTCAGGATCCAAGCCAAATTTCATTCATTTTCTTCAAGAGACTAAGGACTACTGCACCAGCTTGGAGAACATTGTTAATAAAAAAAGCAAAGACTTGTAATATATTTTCACGAAGATAGAGTTTTTGATTACTTAAGTCGAAGGTTTGTACACTGCGTGGCATGTTTTTGTAAATATTGGATAGTCTAGTATAAAAAAATTTAAAAGTATTGTCAACTTTCTTATCCTTGTGGCAAAATTCAATTTGAACAAACAACGGTTTCTTAAGAAAATACCTACTTTTATAGATGTCTTATGTGATGTAGAACATTTATTAATTCACTAAGAGTAATTAATAACAAAAAATTAATTTCTTTTTTGAAGAGATATGATGAGATCTTTCATGTACAGTGATTAATACCTGTTTTGGTGTTTTTTTTTTTATCCTCTTTTCTTTTCATTTGTTCTGTTCCTGCCTTGATGTTCATTAAAATCTGTTTAACAATGCAAAAAAAAAAAAAGTATGTCAACTTTAGCCATTTTGTGCCGAAATTTGAGCACTCGCAACTAAGATACTGTTACCTTTAACTTGCAATTTTTCTCATTTAATATAATTGAATAACTAATAACTGTTCATGTTTTTAGGAACACCTTGTGCGTAGCTTGTACCTGCATGAATCATTTAATCAATACTGTAAAAAAAATATCTATAAAAATGTTCTGTAATTCACTTCAAGTTTATTGTATAGGCACGTTTCACGATACAAATCGTTGCCATGCAAGCACTTTAAATTTTCCAAGACATTCTGGTTATCCATTTTCCCATTATCCGGTTGTAAGCCTTTATCCCCAAAACCCAAAATACAATGTGTAATTTAAAATGCAGGTAAAAAAAAAACCTGTGTAAAATCAATTTGACGGACTTTTTTCATATTAACGTCTTAGATTGTGCCTACTACGTTTTCAGACTTTTATTAGATGTAACTTACTAACTAACTAATAATACACTGCTTAAAACTATAATTGTTCAGAATTTGCACTTTTACTAGTTTACTAGCTAATAAAAAACAAACAAATTGTAATCGTTCAAAAATGTGTACGTTTTAAATAATTCAATGTTGTGTTTAAAATTAGTTGTTTATATTTTAATATTGCATTATACATTTATATTATTTTACGAACAAATATAAATTTTAAAAAAAACTTTTGTTGTTTATGATTTGGATTCAGTGACACAAATTGTCATTGTGGATTCCTGAGGGTCATCGTGCTGCAATTAACATCACAAGTCATGTTAGAAGCCACTTTTTAGCAACAAATCGACCTTCCTTTAGCAATTTTCTCTGAAAATTAGTTGGCAACACTGACCTGCGCGCCCTCGTTTCTGTGGTGTGATCACAGCAAACACAAAACAGCTCTAAGTCAGTCTAATGTAAGTCTTACTTTACTGTTTTTCCATTCATTGTTAAATAATGAATGGCAAATGCTCTTTGACAATGTCTGCTAATACACTACTTTTTTTCCTATTGGTCTCTGGAATTGCCAGTCTGCAGTAAACAAAGCAGATTTTATTACATATATTAGTCATTCAAGGCTAAATATCATGGCCCTGACAGAGACCTGGATTTAAACCAGAGGACACTGCTACACCTGCAGCAATCTCAAATAATTTCTCATTTTCCCACTCCCCCTGTTTGACTGGAAGAGGTGGAGGTACTGGTCTGCTTATCTCTAATGATTGGAAATGTATTCCTGTACCTTTTCTGGGTATTAATAGCTAATTTGAATCACATTCAGTCACTATTACCCACCCTTTTAAAATCCATTTTGTAGTTGTTTATCGACCCCCAGGACCACAAGCTAACTTCTCAGAGGAATTAGATGTGCTGCTCTCAACCTTTCCTAAGGATGGTACTCCTCTAGTTATGCTTGGAGACTTCAACATAAGCCTACATAAACCTCAGGCTGCAGACTTACACACTCTGCTTGCCTCTTTTGATCTAAAGAGAGTGTTAACTACAGCTACTCACAAATCAGACAACCAACTGGACCTAATTTACACATGACACTGCTCCACTTATCATGTGCTGGTTACTCCACTGCACACCTCTGTAGCGTCTGGACCACCCAAACACACAATATATATTTTGTTAGCTAGATTTAACAAATACTCTGTAACAGCCGTGAGTGGCAGGAAACAGGCCCCTATTTCCATGTACCCGGACACGCGACCATTACGACTCCTGGAAATTTAGGTGAAGAAATCCCCCTCCTTTTGCCCTTGGTACGGAAATCCACAGGATGGACTTTTCTCCTAATTTAATTCATAGTAAACCTTTCTTTGAATGACGGTATCCGTCAGGCATTGCGTTATCTATTGGTCATCGGGTATGTTGTCTTTGATATTTTATACTATGTTTAGTATCCTTGTGGGGGGGGGGGGGGGGGGGGGGGAGGGAACCATTCCTGCTCATCCCGTTTCACTATATGTAAATTCTTGTAATCTTACCTTGTTTAGTATCTATGAATTTGCTTTCTTATGATCGAAACAAGCGTGTATAATATATGTTGGTGCATAGGCAATATATATTAGGGTCCTGAGAAATCGTTAGTAATTTCGATTTAAGTCCATTTGCAAATTACAATGCTTAGAGAACAAAGGGGTCGTAAGCCCTCCAGCAATTGCCACCTCCCTCTCGGAAATTCCATTTTGCTCATTGGACAAGCCCATCTTGAAAGGCGGGGATCTTCTCCGACCTTAAAGGCCCGGCTCCAGGGACCCGCCCCAGTCGGTGGTTCGGTCGAAGCTAAGATGATGTGAGAAAACGTTTCAGGATACCAAAGCTTTGTGCCAGGCCTTTTCGGCCTTGACTTTTCATTCACCAAAGATTCTCTGACTCAAAACTGGTTCTTTCTCATCAACTAATTTCAGCAAGATCTTGGGCCTTAAGATTGCATCAGGAATCTCTTTCAGACAGCCGAGACTCGCAAGTATCAAACTTAGTCTTATTAATTATGTATCATTTAAGTATCATTTACACCTTTTTACAAAGGTGTGTTTGAACTAAGAATCTGACGTATCCCTCAGGCTTAGATCTGCTGAATATGCAAATGGTTCCATAAATGTCATTCCTTATGTCTCTTTCTGTACTGAGTTAAACTTAACCCTTTCCTATACCAACTGTATGTGTGTGTGTGTGTGTTGTGTGGTAGTGTATGTGTTATGTTAGACCGTTTATTTTATGTAGGATGTTAGACCAGTTTATGGGTTTATGTAGTATGTTGGACTAGTTTAAGTGTTTATGTAGTTAATAAAACCTTACTTGTATCACACTTGACGTGTTCATTGTTTACGCATAACCGGAGTCAATAATCATGCAGATTTATGTTACAAGCTTTTGTAGAATTGTACATTAAGGAAGTTATTTCCCTTAACCAGGGAATTAATGTTCTTAGAATTGACAAGACGGTTGATCCTGAGTGGTCAGCTAAATATCTACAGCGGATCTAAAATATGAATAGTTAATTATAACTAGTTATGGTTAATTATTCATATATTTCCCTGTGTTTACTAATTCGCTACAACCTCGATCACTTCCATCCTCACCTGTAACCTCACATGGTTCCTGACACAAACACTACCCTCCACAGTCATCTTTCATTAACCTACTCCACCTCTCACACTCCCCCTGCGATCTGCTATGTTTCATCTTGCTTCCCTCCCCTTAAACATTAGCATCTTTTATGCTAACATGCTACTGATACTTTCCCCCTTTTTTTTCTGATCCACTCTTACGTCTTGTTTAGACATTGTCTGCCCCTTGTCTTCCAGACCAGTCCGTACCACCCCTTCTGCCCCTTGGCTGTCTGATGTTCTCCACGAACATCGTTCTAAGCTCAGGGCTGCTGAAAGGGTGTGGAGCAAATCAAAATATCCTACTGACCTTAATATGTATCAGTCACTCCTCTCTTCCTTCTCTGCTAATGTCTCCACTGCTAAAAGGACATACTATCATAACAAAATTAACAATTCGTCTAAAACTCTCACATGCTCTTTAAAACATTTTCCTCCCTCCTTTTTCCTCCTCCTCCCCCTCCTTCATCAACTCTTAACAGCTGACGACTTTGCCACGTTCTTCATTAATAAAATTAAAATCATCAGTGTACATTTTTCCACACCACAATCTGTCAAGCACATCTTACCAGCAAACATACACTTGTTCACTCTCTGAAGCAGAAGTCTCCAAACTCACCCTTTCTAATCATCCTACTACTTGTCCGCTTGATCCTATTCCATCTCATCTCCTTCAAGCCATTTCTCCTGCAGTTGTACCTGCACTCACTCACATCATTAACATATCCCTTCACACTGGTGTTTTTCCCTCAGCATTTAGACAGGCTCATATAACCCCACTACTTAAGAAACCCACCCTTAACCCAACTCTTTTAGAGAACTACAGACCGGTATCCCTTCTTCCATTCATTGCAAATACACTTGAACGAGCTGTGTTCAACCATGTCTTTGCTTTTCTCACACAGAACAACCTCCTCGACAGCAACCAGTCTGGTTTCAGAAGTGGACATTCAACCGAGACTGCCTTGCTCTCAGTTGTTGAAGCCCTAAGACTGGCAAGAGTGGATTTCAAATCTTCAATACTTATCTTGCTGGATCTGTCCGCTGCTTTTGACACGGTTAACCACCAGATCCTCCTGTCAACCCTATTGGCAAAGGGCATCTCAGGAACCGCACTCCAGTGGTTTGAGTCTTACCTCTCAGATAGGTCCTTCCAAGTGAGGTGTCGAAGTCGCAACATCTAGCTACTGGGGTGCTTCAGGGCTCAGTTCTTGGACTACTTCTCTCCTCTGTCTACATGGCATCACTAGGTTCTGTCATTCAGAAACATGGCTTTTCATATCACTGCTATGCTGATGACACTCAGCTCTACCTCTCATTCCATCCTGATGATCCGACGATAGCTGCTTGCATCTCAGCTTGTCTAACAGACATTTCTTGCTGGATGAAGGACCATCACCTTCAACTCAACCTTGCCAAGACAGAACTGCTTGTGGTTCCATCAAACCCATCATTTCATCACAATTTCACCATCCAGTTAGGCACATCAACCATAACTCCTTCAAAAACAGCCAGAAACCTTAGAGTTATGATTGAAAAAAGAAGTGATCAAACTTTTCTCAGACCACATTGCTAAAACTGTCCGGTCCTGCAGATTAGCTTTATTCAACATCAAGAAGATCAGACCCTTTATTTCGCAACATGCTTCACAACTCCTTGTTCAAACTCTTGTTATGTCCAGGCTGGACTATTGCAATGCTATCTTGGCAGGTCTTCCAGCCACTTCTAACAAACCTCTACAATTAATCCAGAATGCGGCAGCAAGATTCATTTCTAATGAGTCAAAAAGAATGCACGTCACACCTATGTTCATCAATCTGCACTGGCTACCAATAGCTGCTCGCATAAAATTCAAGGCATTAATGTTTGCCCACAAAACCACCACTGGCTCTGCACCCACTTACTTAAATTCATTTCTTCAGACTTATGTGCCCTCTAGAAGTTTGGGCTCTGCAAGTGAACGTCGCTTTATTGTGCTTTATTATTCTAACTCTATTTATAAAAAATAATAAAAAACTAACACTAGCTTTTCTAATCGTTTTGTATTCTATCTATTTGTTTTCTTTTTATTTATTATACAATTAACAAAAGCAAAAAATGCTTCTAACACTAGCTTGCTCTATTCTATTTCTATTCTATCGTTTTTCTTTTTATTATATAATTTTAAAAAACCTTGCTACTTGTACTGCATTAACAGCACCACTGCACAGAAGACTCCATCTCCTCCCGGCGACCAGGTGATGACGCTGTTCCCGGACAGCGTGAGGAGATCCCTCATCAGGATCAACGCACGCAAAGTTCTGGGTCCTGACAACATTCCTGGGCATGTCCTGATTGACTGTGCAGTGGAACTCACCGATGTTTTCACAGACATTTTCAACATCTCGCTAAGTCAGGCTGTTGTCCCCACATGCTTCAAAGCTACCACCATCATTCCAGTCCCGAAGAAGTCGTCTCCATCCTGCTTCAATGACTACCGTCCAATTGCACTTACCCCCATCCTCATGAAGTGCTTTGAACGGCTAGTCATGCACCACATCAAGTCTGGCCTCCCCCCCTCCTTGGACCCCTTCCATTTTGCATATCGGTCCAAACGCTCGACTGATGACGCCATCGCCACTACCCTCCACTTAGCACTCACACACCTGGACAAAAAAGACTCATACGTCAGAATGCTGTTCATAGACTTCAGTTCAGCATTCAACACAATCATCCCTCAACAGCTCATTCACAAACTGGTCCAGCTGGGGCTCAACACTTCGCTGTGCAACTGGCTGTTGGACTTCCTGACTGGAAGACCTCAGGCAGTTCGGGTCGGCAGCAACACATCCAGCACCATCACACTGAACACTGGGGCCCCCCAAGGATGTGTGCTGAGCCCCCTCCTCTTCACTCTGCTGACCCACGACTGCACACCGTCACACAACTCCAACCTCCTTATCGAGTTTGCGGATGACACAACTGTAGTGGGTCTCATTAGCAACAGAGGTGAGACAAACTATAGGAGCGAGGTGAGCCGACTGGCTGGGTGGTGCAGTGACAACAATCTCTCTCTGAATGTGGAGACGACGAAGGAGATTGTTGTTGACTTCAGCAGAGTGCTCACTCAGCATGCTTCTCTGACTGTCAATGGTGTGACTGTGGAGAGTGTGAGCAGCACCAAGTTCCTGGGTGTGCACATCACAGAGGATCTCTCCTGGACTGACAACACCGCAGCACTGGCCAAGAAAGCACAGCAGCGTCTCTACTTCCTCCGCAAACTGAGAAGAGCCAGAACCCCGGCCCCCATCATGTGCACCTTCTACATAGGCACCATCGAGAGCATCCTGACCAGTTGCATCACTGTGTGGTATGGCGCCTGAAACGCGTCCTGCCGCAAGTCACTTCAACGCATAGTGAGAGCAGCTGAGAAGATCGTTGGTGTCTTTCTCCTCCCTCCAGGATATTTATGGAACCCGTCTCACCTGCAAAGCCCTCTGCATTGCAGGTGATACCACCCACCCGACACACAGCTTCTTCAGTCTGCTGCCATCAGGGAGGAGACTGCGGGGTGTCTCCAGGCCAGGACCAGCAGACTGGAGGACAGCTTCATCCATCAGGCTGTCTGGAAGCTGAACTCCCTCCCAACCTTGCTCCCCCTCCCCTCTCTTGCCCCACTCACCCCACTGAACTCTGACCCTCTAATGACTCTCCCCAATCCCCCCCCTCCCAAAACCCATACACCCACTGTCACTTTAATCATTCTGAATAAGCTCTTTTGCACTACAAATAATTTTTTTGCGCTACATCACTATATCTGCACTGTTGTTTACTTTAATGGTTTGCACTCTATCTTTCATTTGCCTTGTGCTTTATATATATATTTTTTTTTACATTTTTACCTTATTTGTATAGTTGTATTTTGTTTTTTGTATTTAATCTGTATTTATGTTAGCTGTATGCACCCAAGGGTCTGAGAGTAAAGCAATTTCAATTCTCTGTGTGTATGTGTTGTACATGTGGAAGAATTGACAATAAGCAGCAGACTTGAACTTGACTTGAACTTGGCAATTAAGCTAACTGAGACTTGTTATAGCACTTGCTTATCATTGCTCTTTTGTTGATTTTGAATTGCTTCCATTGTCCTCATTTGTAAAGTCGCTTTGGATAAAAGCGTCTGCTGAATGACTAAAAGTACATGTAAACATACATACATACATATACATATTATATATATATATCTAATATATAAATATATAATATAATATAATATAGTACACTGCCGTCAAATTTTGTGGATCAGTTTGTACTTTATTTTCAGAATCTCTTCTGTTCATCATGACGCATTTATTGATCAAAACAGAAAAAACAGTAAATGTATTTGTGCAATTTTAAAAACAGTTTTCTATTTTAAATATACTATTTAAAATATACTTATTCCCTGTGATTGCAAAGCGGGAATTTTTCAGCATTCATTACTCCCTTGTCACATTAGCCTCCTTCAGAAAACATTCTGAATGCTGACTTATTATCCATGTTGGAACATTTTCCTGCTTCAATTTTTTTTGGAACCTGTGATCTTTTTCAATCATTCCTTTGATGAATAGAAATTTGAAATAACAGCATTTATTTCAAATAGAACTCTTTTGTAACAATATACGTACTCTGTTTCTGTAATTTTTATTTTCTTTTGATTTATTTTTGAAAGACATGCTTTTATCAGCAGGATGGTGTTAAATTGATAAACGTTAATAATAGACTGCAATTTTAAATTTATCCTCCAAATAACCCTGAA
Organism: Sinocyclocheilus anophthalmus; assembly: GCA_018155175.1. Lineage (NCBI taxonomy): Eukaryota > Metazoa > Chordata > Actinopteri > Cypriniformes > Cyprinidae > Sinocyclocheilus > Sinocyclocheilus anophthalmus. The sequence goes on from JADLZN010012178.1 coordinate 151,871, forward strand.
AAAATTTGCACAGTTCCAAAAAATATTAAGTCAGCAGTTTTTTAACACTGTAATAAATCAACATATTAAATGATTTCCTGAATGATCATGTGACACTGATACTGCATACTGATCTATAAACTCAGCTTTGCAATCAACCCAGAAAAAAAAATAAAATTTAAAGTAATTAAAATAGAAACCCATTATATTAAATGATATTTTACAGCACAATTACTGTTTTTTCTGTATTTTTGGTTAAATAAATGCAGCCATGATGAACAGAAGAGACTTCTTTAAAACACATTAAAAAAATTTACTGATCCCAAACTTTTAGGAAAAGTGATTTGGGATCATTCATTCATTGTTTTTTTTTTAGGTGAGATCATGTTATAGTAAACTACATGGTATTACTAAGAAATATTTTGAGTACCACAGTACACTAATACTGTAATCATTCAGTACCTTTTTTTAGGTTAATAAATAAAAACAGTAACAAAATATACCACAGTGCTGGCATAATTTGGGCTGTTGACATGTGATACCAGGGTAGTGGTAGTAAATCTTCAGTAGCATTGATTTTCCATAATATTCATGCTCTTTTAACAGGCGCCAATTGTGTTTTTTGAAATACAACTGAAGCACCAAATGCATTATGGTATATTTGCCTGTGTGTGTAATGGACCATAAAAGCACCAACAAAAAGTATGTGCTTTTTATATGTACCATGGTGGTAACCATTTTAATTTCTCACAAAGTATAGGCTAATTCTCTTAAAACTGATGACTGCAGTGATGTAATTTGTTTGCATCAAATACTTTTGACATAATGCAGCATTTTGAACCAAGAAACTGCAGCTGAGCGTATTAACTTGTAAAAACATATTTTCTTCTACATAATTTACTGCCTGAAGAACAAAGGGTCTTAAACTACAAGAATGAAAAGAGGACCCCCGTCACACTTCTCCTAATCTCATTCTGGTTTCCTAGTTGAATCCCATTCCAATACTCTTTTTTTTTTCTAGCCAAACATAAAAGTCAAGAAGAATTCTGTGATTTAGCATTCAAAACAAGTATTCATTAAAACACATAATTTCTTTAGTTACAAGTATCTTACACGTTTCCATTGAACAAAGCCTTATGTTACAATGCTTCTGTAAACGGTTTTCATCATTACTATATGTGACTGAGAGAACTCACACACCAAAAAGCTCAGCATGTACAGTTTTGATATTTAACGGCAGCTCTTGATGTGTTACGGTAGAAGCTTTGGTCCACACTGCTCAAGCTAACCTGCAAAGTATGACGCAAACGCGAACACTGAAGTGTTATATTCGGCACTGTGATCATGGGTGTGTTGTTGGGAGAGCTTGTTTCTCAGACATTACACAGCAAAACACAGTTTCTCACAGATACCACTTGGACTTTAGGGAGATCCAAAATTCACCCTTCAATCTGCTTCTGAAGATCTGAAAGTGCAATATAGGCGTGTACGAGAGATGAGACCACAACATGTGAACGAATGAGCTTCCTCGTGACAGTTTCATTTGCGACATGTCCGATGAGGCGTCCGTTTCTTGGTCACCCCTGCTCGACTACAACGACTACGCTCATCCAGCCAGGGCAGGTCAAAGTTTCTGTTGAATTAAAAAATAAATAAATACATATGTACTGCAATCAAATCAAGATTGACATTATTAGCAATATGAAAAACCTCTATGGAACTTACTGCTGTTTCAGACTGGGAAGAGGTCGTCCAAAAGCCACCACTGGTAGGAAGGGTGTCACCATAATAGACTCCACTGAGGACAGACACAGAAACAAGCACTTTAAAAGACTAGACCAAATACTTTTTAAGGCATACAGGAAAAAAGCCATCTGCTGACATACCATCCTCAGGGTCTGGATAGAAGGAGAGCCGCTCTGGTTCGCTCTCCTGGATGACCTTCCTTCTGTTCATCCTCTGCTGCAGGCGCTGAAACATCCTCTGCTCTCGAATACGCTGGATATCCCACCTGAAAAAGAGAAATTAGATTAATAAACAGATTTGCAAATGCTCTAATCTATTGGATGCTATATAGAAGAACAAAAAAACAAAGCATCACCTCTTCCTCCTCTTCTCATCCAGCTCAAGTTTTGAATGCCTCTTCAGAAAGACATCATCATCTAGACACTGCACAGAAGTATGAGCATTTAAATGCATCACAGGCTGAACAATTCATCGAAATAAAACCAAAATTGCAATATGGCTAAGTTGGAGAGTCTGGGACGATTATAAAATGGGTTTGGGAACTCAACGTGCACAACCCAAACAGCACTTATAAACCAGTTGCTGTCAAAAGCTATCAAAAGAAACTGGGACAGGCATATATATTAGTATTGTAATTATACAGCTGTATAATCCACCAGCACAGTTTTTGGTCAAATTGTGCAGTCCTACAAACAAGCACAGCAAACCTGAAGCTTTCTTAGAGTTCTTTTGTTTTTGTTTTTAATGCAGCATTGCATCTTGGGGTGCTTACACGTCTCACTAACCTCAGAATGTCCGACGCCTCTTTCTGCCCCAAAGGCTCTAAGATGCTCTCCCGCCATGAAGGGACTATATATGGTGATAAATTTGACAATCTGAAATTTTCCTTATAATTAATATATAATTAAAATCATTAACAGAGAAATTACTTAAATTTCTCCCAACCTGCAACTGTGTCCTCATGCACAGGTGAGGGGTGTCGCCATGGCGATGGAGGCAGCTGATGCCAGCGACAGAGGTACATCTCTGTGGTAGTCAGGTAGGGCAGGTCCAACGAATGCAATTCAGGCTCCGTGTCTTCCTGGGGTTCCTCCTTATGAGCTGGGCCATCCTGTGGTGGTGGTGACCTGGGCTGCCCACGTCGTGACCTCCTCATCCGGGAGTCCTGGAAAAGAAACCTCCTTTAAGAGGGTTTATCAGTTCTCAAAATTTCATTAGCTACAGCACATTAGTTTGAAATAATGGGGATAGCTTACCCACAAATGAAAATTCTGTCATCATTTACACACCCTCATGTAAAAAAAATAATAATTATTATTTGGGAGATTTTTTTTTTTTGTCCACACAATGGAAGATAATATTCATCATAATATCTTCTTTTGTGTTCCGCAGAAGAAAGTCAATCACACAGGTTTGGAACGACATGAGGGCAAGTTATCCTTGTAAATCTTTATATATTTCAGAGTAAAATTAATAATCATACCTTTTCAGGCTTTTTTCTCCTCTTTCAAAGTGCATTTGCTTTGGGGTTTGGACCCGCCCCTCAGATTGCTGGATGTCATCTGTGGCAGCAGCCTCAGGTTCCTTACGACGAGGCGTCTGAGAAGGACGGGATTCTGTACCCTCTTTTTTCACCATCTGCAGCCGACGCTCCATGCATTCAATTCGTGCCATTAGCTACAAACACACACCTGTGTTAGGCTGTGTATTAAACATTGGGTTCAGGTGAAGTGAAACAACAACAAAAACAAGTGTTACAAAATAACAAGTGGGAAACTGTGAACACGCTCGCTTTAACATCAAATAGTCCCATCATCTAACCTTTTATCTCATAAAAGGCGAAGAAAAAAGTGCAAAACTGTAAGCGTACCATCTCTTTTTCAGCTTTGAGGTCATCAATCTCTTTGCTCTTGTTGTGAAGTTGCTTCTGTTGCTTTTCAATCAATTCCAGTTGCAGCAGCAAGATCTGTCGGATGCAGCTGGTCTGCGTGTCCACAAGGCCAGAGCCTTTCCTCACATTCCGACGCTTCCCATCGGGACTGTTCTCTGGCGATGGGACCCCCATGACCGCCCCCACTTGCCCTCCATCTCTCGGCTGATTGTTGCTATTTGATACCATGGGATCCATCTTCCCCACGTGGTTGTGACTGGCCTGACAAAACAGTGATTTGCTCTTGACCGGGGAACCTTCGGCCCCCATCTGCTTGGTTGACAGGAGTGCCAAGGCCCCCAGCGTCTCCCAGTTCTCCTCCTGCCCGAGGTTCCCTGCTGGGGATTGGTCAGGGCAGCTCAACACGTTCTGACGGCTGATATTTGCTTTGATGTTTTTGATTTACACTGTTGTGGATAGTGCTCAGCACATGGGTGGCGAAGTCACGGCTTTTCTTCTTCAGGCCGGCCAGGGATTCATGGGCTCCTGCAGCCTTCTTGCTGAGGCTTGTGTCCAGTCTGTGTCCTCCACTCGTGAACACAGTGGATCGCATAGTCATTGCGACTTACTCCAGTTGGAGATGTTTTACCAACACCCACCTCTATAGATGAAGAGGATTTGTGACAGGCTGAATGTATGTCCTTGAGGCCCCTTTTCTGTAGCCATTCTGGGGGAACGGAACAAAATATTGGATTTTTATGGCAGAATTCGATCATTCATTTTTTCTCAGTAAGGCAAGAATTCTTATTTGACAAAAGAAATTGGTTGAAAAGCAAAATTGAAAGGTAGGCATACAATGACTGAAATAGGGCTGCTATGTTGCTTTAATAGTGTTCTGAGAACTTGAAAGCACACGAATCCAAGAGCAAAAATGTCATTTATAGCAACATGTCAGATTTCCAAAATAATGTGGCTACCCTAAGCTAACCTTCAGTACCCTTCCCATCTGTTGAGTGCATTGATACCCTTTACATTGCATGCATTATGTTTACTGTTTCAGGAAGGACATCGTCCGATCACTGTTTATATGCATGCAACTGGGAGTTTTTTGATCTACAGTGAAACTCCAGTCATGCACGAGCCATCGTCTGGGCACAGGCAGCGTCCACCATTTTAGATATACAGCAAAACAATTACAATCATTTTCAGCAGTCCGCTTCGTCTGCTCTTGTGGGACAATGACGCCATTTTAAGTCATGCAATCATGCTGTTTATATAAATACTGAATGAAGCATATCGCAACCACCGACGAACTTGTTCATCATTTTGCATCGACATGTGATTTAAATTCCCCTGACCGAACTCACCTATCGGCTTCCTTTGGCCCACTTGCCGATATTTTTGTTGAATCTGCGCAGTGCGCACACGGCGCATGCGCGGTGCTTTTGGAAACTGATTGGACACATGCGGAACAATATTTCGTGGCGCGCGCGTTGGTCTTGAGGTTTGCATTAATGACATCATGCAGAGATGCACTGAAGATTATAGCATTGAAGTTTTAAAGCATGGCAACATATCGGAGTAAATGCAAATATGATTAAAATCATGAACCGAGAACTTATAAAGAATTCACAGACGAATATAGCTAACGCATTCGTTTATTAGCTCAACTTTAATAGTTCTAACAGTTTTACAAACAGGCTACATAAATATACAGTACTTGATTAAATAAATAGCGAGGAGTTCTGGTGGCTGCTTTGCTGGCAATGCATTCTGGCAAACAGCCATGCTAACATTCACTACTGGGTGTTCAGACGAACTTGGCACTAGAAGAAACTTGTTAGATGCATGCAGTAATTACTATTTAAATCCAAAACATACTTTTGCAAAACTTACACATATGTTGTCTGTTATAGTATTGCATGTTTCAGTATTTTTACAATATTTGTGTGATTTTTCTCAAAACAAGAAAAAACCTTGCCAACCTGTAAAATTAATGTAAAAAAATAAATACATGTAATTAAAACACATTATTTTAAAAAAAAAGTCGTCTTGTTTATATATATATATGTATATATAATATATATATATATAATATATATAATATATATATATACAATATTTTTGTAGCCCTTTTTCATTCAGTCAGTTTATAAATACAAAATATGTCCAGTCTGTAAATGTGAACAGATCATTTGGTGCCACTCCAGATGTCGCATCTGCTGTTGTTCTGTTGTTTATTCTTTTTTTAGAAGGGGAACTGCGAGTTTGACACTCTGAGTGCAAAACTGAACTTTAATCATCTTTCTGCTCCACTAGAGTGCACTCTTTGCCAGGTTTATCCTGTTCTCTTTCACAGAACTACAAGCAAGTTATACTGAACGCATAGGCTACATGCGGGGCTCTACTTGACAACATGTTAACAGTAAGATTATAATTCTTTTTTTTTAGATAAGGTGTACAGTTTGGTAACAGTGTTAATAAATGATCTGTTTTTGCCTTGTAAAACAATGTTAATTTGTAACTTCCCACAAGGTAATTAAGTAAATATGTGAGTGGATGAGATTCCAGAAAGAGCAGCTACTGTATATCATGATAAGATCAATTGTATACTGCTATATCATGCAAAACATGCCAGATCAAGGCCAGTAGGCACATGTGATATATATGCCTCGACTACGAACTACACAGAGAAACATGACTAATGGATTTCTATAGATTACTATTCAGAATTTGATTTCTTAATGTTTGATTTATAAAAGTAACTCTCATTCTTAAAGCTGCAGTCCGTCACTTTTTTGTGTTCAAAATGTACAGCTTTAACTTTTCCCAGCTTTACAACCGAGTCAACTACCCATGGTGTGAGTTTCCAAGTCCTTCTGTTTGTGGGGGAAAAAATTAAAATCTAAAACGGAAAACTTTTCATATATGCTTTCTGTCCTAATCACGTACAGGGTGATCACAGTGATGGGCTAGTTTGTCATCTGAAGGTCCCCTGGGATCTTGTAGAAGGCGCATCAGTGCTTCCAAGGAGCTAATCAAAAGCCACTTGAACGAGAAGAACAAGAACATGTTTATAATCACGTAGCCTATGCTTCGTCAGTCATCAGATACCCAAACCACACAGTAAGCTGAACATGAGAGGACAATTCAGTTCACTCTATCAGATGTAAAGCACTACGAGTCCACCACAGAAGAAACATGCTCGATGGAAATAGTTTCTATAAGAATAATAGCAAGTTGTAAACAAGTCTTGTCTGTACGAATCCACGTTTAACTAGAGCGACAACCCAATTACACGGCTTTTGTTTCCCTCAGACCGCTGAGATGTTTACATTAGTGGAAGACCGAGACTACCCGCTTTCCACGAAAATAGAGCGCCGGGTCGACGCCCACTTTACTGTGCTCCACTTCAGAGCTCGCACGTGGAGCTGCCGGGTGACCGCGCGCATCCGCAGCAGGGCGCGTGCAGCACTGTCCGAGGTGCATCCCGCACTCACATGGCACACGGGGACCCTGCGACTGCAGCGAGCAGAAAAACAGGGACGCACGTCTCTCTCTGTGCCGCATCGATGCATGAAATAGGTCTCGAATGTCGTTTATTAGGCTATACTATTTGCTTGAGGACTGAAAGGTCCTTCCTTCATAAGGCTCAGGCGCGCGCAACAGAAGCAAATAACCAGTCGCTGTTTGAGTTGAGATATGCGTCTGCTGTTAGAAGACGTTCAGTGGCTGCTATTAAACTGCTTTATGTCGTTTCAAATATATTAAAATATGATTTAATTGTAAAAACAGGAAATGGAGGCGCTACACAAATGTGACAAGAATCGCATAGAAATGAGCCTCGCAAGAAAGGGTTAACTCGACCACCAGATATCTCGAAATGAAGCGATACGCAGTGGAGCGCCTCGTTGGAGTCACGCGGACAGTAGGTTAGGAGGCGGCTCAAGTGACCTAGATTCATAATGCTGCAGTTTAGTCTTCCCATTTTAAAACTTGATTTGAATTATGACAGAGCCTTGCTATAGTTTCCAGTGACTGTCTGTTTTAGGAATTCATAGGCAGGGTGCGATCTGTTGAGATTCATCTTGCTCAAAACGAATAGTTTTTATATAACAATGATAACACATAGCCTAGTGATAATGACAGCATTTGGTTAATTCGAGTCCGATCCACTGATCTATATATTATATTATATAGATCAGTGGTCCAATCCTGAGAGAGGCGCACTGTTTCTATGGTTACCTCCCTGTATTAACCCTTTCGCGAGCGACGGTTTACCGTAAAAATACACGCTACTTTGCTCAATTTGGTGGTTACTTCGGCTCGGTTAAGAATCCATTGTTCTAAATAGCTCTCAATCAGTCCGCTGTGTGGCTGATTTGAAATGCTGTATTTGTATGTCAGTAGTAAAAGATCAAGTGCTATAATGTCAGAATCCTGTAAATGTCCTAATACTCTTGCTCTGCTCATCTTTAAGGAACGGGTCCATATTTTACCAACGTGTTTAGATGGTCTTGGCTGTCCTGCCGCCTTTGGTGTTCCCAGAGGGAGGAAACCCGCAATGATGAGAGGCTAATGAGTGTTGGCCATGCAAAGACTTCCTCACGTTGTCGAGCACGGGCGCTGTTGCGCCAGACAGCTCTAAGAGGACAAAATAACTCTGGGATAAAACTACAGCAGAATAGTTGAGATTTACAGAGCTTTGCCGCGGTGAGTCCAGTGCTGATTATCTAAATTGATCATCGTTACTTAAAATATGCACGACTGACAAGGTGTGGTGATGTCTGGAGAGCCGGGATTATTAGGTTATTTAAAGAACTTGTAAGGTTTAATGTGTCATCTCAAGTTTAAAGCAAACAACACGTAATAATGTCACAATTAAGCATAAGGAGATTAACAGTGTCTACATCATTTAATAGCTACCACGGGGTTTGGACATTAAATGTTGTTGTTGTTTTTTTAAAGTAGGCCTACCTTGGAGTATAGCACGTACAACAAAACATCAACCTTACAAAAAAACAAACAAAAAAAAAAATATATATATATATAGGCTATATACAGCATGTCTGTATATGTATGTGTGTGTGTGTGTGTATATATATATATAATAATCCACACAGATACACACTTAGGTTTAACCATGACATTAAGACCTTTATTTTTAAGAGCGTAATAGAATCTTTTTGTAAGGGCAGAAACATTGTAAATGCAATCCACATATTTAAGCTCAAATTTACAATACTCATGATATCTCTGATGGACTTAATGTCTTTTAAAGCATTTTAAACATTACATTACACTGTAAAAAATGATCGTGATTTTAGCTAGTAAGAGACTGTAAAAATGCTACAGTAAAAAAAACTGTTAACTGGTTAACAGTAATTTCCATACTATATTCGGTGAATAAATGTGATTACATTTAATGTAATTTTACAGTAAAGTACTGTTAAAAATACGTTTTTTGGAAGTGAAAAATAAAAAGTCATAGTATAATTTACAGTGGACCGTGTAATTAAATGACATTCAATTCCCCTGCTGACAATTCACATTGATGTTTTCGCATTGAAAAAAAACATTTTTTATCAGTTGTGTAAATTAGGGTTTTATCTTACATCTTATGTTGTTAAATTAATGTTCATTGCATTATTTCAGTAGCCTATCGTGTGTTATGATGCTGTTTGGTATTTGTGTGAATGACACTGTGCACCCTCTATACATGTTATTTCACTTCTCAGCTGAGGAAAAGCTGTGATGACCTTTGATTCTCCTGTGTCTTTCTCATTCACCACCTGTTTGTGGGGTTCTCGGTGTATTACAATGGTACAAAATTACGGTGGCCGAGAAGTGCAAAACAATTCGCAATTCTGAAAATAAAATAACAAATTACAAACGCAAATGTATGTCTAAAAAACGAAATAACAATTCAGAAAACACATCAACAATTCAGAAAACATTATAACAAGGCAGAAAACACAACGACAAATCAGACAAAACGGAAAAGGTAAGTACAGTTTGAGACCGCGCCATTGGTTTGGGATTACACACCTCTGACTGGACGAGACATCTGTCAATCAAACGTATACAGGGAAGAACCAGCCGAAGAACAGCCAGAGTCGTGCTAGAAAGTCAGAGATGTTTAAAGTAGCTCAGTTTAAATGTATTGTAGGAATTGCCCTTACTATGGAATAAAAAAAATACAGGGTTATTTTTATTTATTTACATTTAGTTAAAAGTGGCTGTAAATTGTCAGCTTCAGTGGCGCAGATGGATAAGCTCTTGCCCTTGGCTTTTTGACACGATCGACACCGGTTCGTTCCTGTCTTTTGCCGAACTTTTTTTTCCTCTCTTTTCAAATCTCGTATTAACAAAGGAGTCTATTTACACTAAGTGAAAATAGCAAATTTTCTTAGCGATATATGCTATTTACACTAAGTACAAATACCTATTACACTATGTTAAAATAGCAGGATTTCTAATATCAAGTATACTATTGTTGCAAATAGTGGCAATTATCTGCTCTTCATTATTGTAGTACATTATAAAACAGTATGCAATAATAACGTATTGAGTGTAAATTATAATTTTAATTATTAAATGGATGCCAACTTATTGGTACAATAAAGCCCTCCCTAAACCTACCCGATACTTTATTTTCAACTTTTTGATTTTTTTCCTTAATTTCTGTTGAAAATAAATGCCTTTACGATGTGATAAGAGATTTTAAAAGTTCGGCAAAAGGTGGGATCGAACCCCTGATCGATCGCGTCAAAAAGCCAAAGGCAAGCTAACCACCTGCGCCTTGGAGGATGTATTCACAGCCGTAAATAGGACAATAGTTTAGACACTACTAGACACCCCGTTTTTTATTCCATAGTTACGGGCAATTCATACAATATATTTAAACTGAGCTACTTTAGTACCATCTCTGAACTTTCTACCACGATTCTGCTGTTCTTTGGCTGGTTCTTCCCTGTATAAGTTGATTGACAGCTGTCTCGTCCAGTCAGCGGTGAGTAATTCCAAACCAATGGCGCTGTCTCAAACTAAACCTAACTCTTCCGGTTTGTCTGAATTGTCGTTGTGTTTTCTGACTTGTTATAATGTTTTCTGAATTGTGGTTGTGCTTTCTGAATTTTGTAGACTTGCATTTGCGTTTGTAATTTGTTATTTTGTTTTCAGAATTGCGATTTGTTTTGCACTTCTTGGCCACCGTACAAAACACATATTAGTACTTCAATACGTTGGTATATTAACATTATATCAGTAAATGAAATACGTCTTTTTACTCTGAATTTAAATTATGTCTGTAAAACCTAAAATGTTGCTACATATTTTTTACGGCAACCCAGCTCGGGTAGCTATTTTATGTAAAGTTACCGATTTTTTTTTTTACAGTGTAGGATTTACTATTGCAGCTAAATAATTCTGTAGCCTATACAATCGAATCAACAACTGGCTTTAAATATTTTACTGAAGCCTGTCAGAGTGGCGTTATATAACGAATACATAACTTAAAAAACGTGTCAAATAACTTTCTGGAGAAAAAAATCTATTTCAAAATAACTCATTGTTAATTCATGCTCTTCACTGTAGCATAAAATTCCAAGTTCGCCTAAATAAAAAAGGCCTATTAGGCCTATATTTAAATTTTAAATTTCTGCTTAATTTTTGCCTTTGAAATCTAGCACTGACCAAGATACTGTGCGTCAGGTAACAAATAAACAAAGATTATGGTACACCGCTGAGCTCCATGAGAGGTGTAGTCTATGCGCGCGCGCAGAACGGGCACGGTGCAAGAGTACAAAGTGTTTTTGCATGCAACAACTCTGCGATGTGTCAACCGCAGTCGTGCTTTTGCTACAAGTCGCGGGACTCGAGCTTTAAGTCCACCCACTCAAGCGATTACATGGTGTTTGGTCCAGGTAACGTGATGTGCAAACGTGACGAAAACTTTACCATCTCGCTTATGCAGCAGAGGCACTGTTATCCATGTCCGCGATAGTCTAAACAACCAGCACAAAAATTCGCCAATAAGATACAGTCCGAAAATAGAAGCGACAGGCGTGGTCAGTTCCCAACATCAGGCAACACTTGGTGCAAACAGTTCTTCGCCACGCCAGTGAATCATCACGTTTATGTTTTGCACCCGCTTGTCACGTGTAGCGGCACGCATTGTTCTTATACAGGTGAAACCGATTATTCATACCTGCAATAAAGCGCCAGAGTGATTCACGTGAATGCAACTAGCGGCTCATGCAGCGCCACCATGGTCAGCATAATAGATGCGACTCCTTTTATTGCTGCGAGATTGTCTTTTTTTTTATTTTATAAGTAGCACGGTTTTGTTCTCTGGCACGTGCCTGCCGGAGCCCCAAAAGAGGATAATGGTTTTCCAAAAGCTGGTACGCTTTTCTCTAAGGGAGGCGCTCTATCTGGGACACAGTGGAAACTTATTTTGGGGGTAAATTGCTGTTTTGAAAATAACCATAAAATAGCTTCAAAAGCTGAAAAGGCGCAAAAAATAGTCAAAATAACTCCAAAACACACGACTTTAGACATTTGGATTTTGTGCATCCTAACTACATATTATAACCTCACACACACACATATAGGGTAAGATGGGGGGGGTCCACCTTAAGAGCAATGTCCATATACTGATATGCACATGAGTTTAGCATAGAGGATCTTCTGAAGTTTCAGTATTGTTCTTAGGCTGTGGAATTAATAAATAACAACAACTTAAATAACAATGAATTCCAAAACACAAGCATGCACGTTTACTTAGCTATCTAAATATGGACATTCCATAGACTTATTCTGTTTTTTATACCTACCAAAATATGGTAGGTACACACAATCTTATTTTATCCCATCCCCCATAACACAACTTTACATTAACACAACTTGACATTATGATTGTGTGTGCATCGTAAAAGTGATGAGCCTATATTTTTATAAAGTCTAATATATATATCTATTATATATATATATATATATTATATATCTCCTATACTTCTCTGCAATTGTATCCGTGTTGTGTATGGAATAATCGATCACTAGGTGATAATACAGAAGAATTCTCTTTTGCTGCCAGATAATATCATATCAGACATTAAGCAAGTTAGAAATGGCACATTAAACATGATATCTAATATTCACGTTTACATTTTTTATGCACTGTTGCGTTACTTTTGTAGCTAGAGCAAAGATCTTCTACCATGAGTTTCACATTTACTCCCCCTCATTCAAAAACACGTTTCACGCGTGAGACGCACGAAACCAGATGCAGTCATACAAACTATTCCTCTTGACATCAGGCGATTTCAAACTCTTCACATCAGACTACATTTCCCAATGCCGAGGCAGCCACGTGCGCGGGGATTTTTTTTTTATTCGCACCGAAATGTGTTCTGGAGAAACTGTGTCACTGGGCCACGAGGCTCATGGGGTCACATGGACACATTTCGAGCCTCGTGCAACTGTGCGCCTGCGCTCATCTCATCCGTGCTCCTTGGAACGAGGCAAAAAGCAAAACCGGGTCGATTTGACAGAACAGTTCAGAGCGACACAGATCGAGCGAGTAACAGGCGCATGATACCCTTTTACTGAATGAACCACATTTGCCTGACGTCTTTGCGCAGAGTTTCACATCTTTTCTCAGCATCTAGCAGATGCGCTCGTATTTTATACGGTTTTAGGACGGCCATTACGTGGCATTTATGAGTTTATCGTAAAGAAGAACCGATCTGTAAGAAAAGCTGAAGTGCATCTCTCGGGGTGTCGCATTGGAGATTCTGTCATAAACCTGCATGACTTTACTGGGGCTCAACATGACGACAGCAGTAGATACAAACAACACAGGTGAGTCTTTCTAAATGCTTTTAGAAAAAGTCTCGTTGATCATTCTGTTATTATTATTTTTCAGTCGCCTCTGCTTCTTCGCTGTCAAATTACATGCTAGTAAGATTGTATTACGCACTTCTGAATGTTGCGCAACGGATCTACACTGTACATTATAAGCATAGCTTGGTGCAGTAGGACGGCACAGATATATCATAATTTTCCTGCCGGACATGCTAGTAAATCGATCTAGCGGTGTACCTCATCATTTTGTAATAGCTAAATGAAGCATGGCTCTGAAATAATCGCGAGGTACGTTTAAATACGTACATAATAGCTTTCAGCGTGTGTAAATACTTCATTATTATGTACATATCACTTACTAATATGTGTGAAATGAAACCGGCCGTTCCAAGTATGCATACTTTTATATGTTTCTGTCGTATTTGGCGTGATAAAAGTTCTGGATATAGCCTACATAGAATGTAAATACCCAACTATGGCAGGGACATCACAGTGTTCTCGTGAATCTCGGGGAAGTCAAGTCTGCTTTATTGTCAATTCTTCCACATGTACAGCACATACACACAGAGAATTGAAATTGCGTTACTCTCAGACCCTGGGTGCATACAGATAACATAAAAAACAGATTAAATACAAAATACAAAATATAAAATACAACTATACAAATAAGGTAAAATATAAAAAAAGATATAATGAATTTATAAATATATAAATGAACTAGGTCATAACTGACAAGTCAGGTGTACGGACATCCCTGTGATGCAGGCGAGCGTCGAAGACACTCTCTCGATTCACATGGACCGCCGTTCCTAGCCATGTGCTTTTTGTTTTCATTCTCCGCTCTCCGCCTGCAGCCATTGGTTAGCGCAGGCGCTCATTACATAATTCCGCCTCGCGCTGTGTTTGCCCCATGGCTTGCCCGTGTGTGACGCTTGCAGTCAGCCATGTGCGCGCTGCGATTGGACCGAACAGCGATGCGCGGGGCTGGGCGTCACGTTAACCCGTGTTCACTGCAAAAGTGGGACAAGAAATTGATCCACTTTAACGTAACAGGTTTTTTTCTCCCTCTGACATGAATACAGCGTCACAAAATATCCCCGCCTCTGCCTTTTATAGATGCTTGGACTTGACACATTTATAATGAGCGGATTGTTTTTTTTTGTTTTTTTTTTTTTTTTTGTTTTCTGTGGTGGTAACTTAGTAATAAGACAAATATCGATTACAGCCGGTGAATGCTCGATAGTGACTTATCAGTCGTTTATTCAGAAGTCCCAATATTTTACTAATTTATTATATTCAACGTTCTGTTGCTTGGCAACCGTTAACAGCATAGTTAACCTAATACATTGTATAACGTTGCGGGGAAAAGGTTTGCTAGGATTTTTTTAATGCTTACTATTTATTGAGCGCTGTAGTTTTTCGTTTTAATCACGAATGAGAGGTTTTCCGGTTCGCGTCGTCTTCTGACAACACCCTTTACTGTCGTAAATTCACCGCAACGCCCAGACTTGAGTGTTATGAAATGTAATGTGGGTTCAAATGTAATGAACCCAACGTAAACACTAATTAATGTAGCGTGTAAAAGGCATGCTCGTTGCGTGTAGGCGTAAATGAATGCTGAAGCTTTTTTAAAAAGCGGGTGTGTTTTGAGAGGCGTGCCTAATGAAGCGAGTCTCGTTGAGAGGCTGGTCTTGAGCGGCGCACGTGCTTCCCCAATGATGCGCTTCAACAGCTCACGCGCGCGTCTTGTGCTCACACATTTCCTTTGACAGAATGATTAGGAAAGTGTTCGGACTGAAAAACAACCAGGAGCCAAAAAATGCATAAGCAGGGAGAAGATCTGAAACCACTGTTGCCATGTAACTATACCAGAAATATCCACAGTGCACTCAAAATTGCAGGCTAGTGGACATGCATTGATAAATCTAATGCCAGACCAGTTTTTCTGGAGCACCACAGGGGAGTCAAAGCTACAGCACGTTTCCCTGTCTTGGCTCCACCTGACACAGTGACTTTTTGACCTTTTGTGCTAGTGTACAGTTGTTATGTAACATCTTCACCAGTTTGCCTTTGACATTCAAAGCGCTGTAAAGATTATACTTGCAAACACTTCTCAATATAATTCTTAAAATTGACCTCTCAACTGTATTTACTGTATAAACTTTGGTCTCTCATATGATAATACCAGTTTTTAGCAATATCTATCTTTCTATCTATCTATCGCGGCATCGTTTAGGAGAACAACATAAGCACAAATCTCACCAAAACATGGTTTTCCGTCTTGTGCATTGATGAGGTGTGCAGGTGGGAACTGTAAAACGAGAGCAAAGGACTGTGTTTAATTTCAGGGGACCAGAGGTTAGGAAAGGCAGAAGGAAGTACCAGACACTAGGGAATAGTATACATGCTAGAGTCAATGCCAAGATTGAAACTTCAGAACACTGCTGTTCCTCAAGAGCAAAGTCCTCAAGAGCTGCTGGACGCTAATGAGCAGGATCTAACTCAAACAAAACAAGAGTTGTAAATATCATACATAAATGCACGTGGTTAGGCATGTGCTACTGACACATCATGCAAGGTTGTGTGTTTTATAAACGGAAATAATAGACAAATGGGGCTTGCTCACATGGCACACTGGTGCCACTGAAACTATAAACCACTAAAAACGCCCTCCGAGGCACAAACTCAGGAAGAAAGGCGTGGTCGCTGTAATTTTTTTAAAATGTCCCCATGCAGTTTACAATAACAGTTCCTAGAAAGTATCCCTGTTTCCCACAAAAACAGATTCTCTAGCTCCCTCAGCTTCCTTGTTTCCATAGCGCCGTCTGTTTTGGTGCAACTGCTTGTATAGCGGAGAGAAGTATTTATGGGAACATTTTAATGAGGATGTGCCCGCAAGATCATTTTAGGGAGGAGAAAAAATACCTGAGAACATTTTCAACTCCCTCTTTGTGTGTTCCCACATTGCAGCAATGAGGACTATCTAGTAAATGTGGCTTTCTTTTCTGTCACTAGGTGGGGTAATATCGTACATCGGCTCGTGTGGAGGCTCTCCCAACCGCACCAGCCCTGTGTTCATGTACAGTGAGAATTCCAACAGCAGCCTACAGTCCCTTACACAACCATGCTTTGGCTCTTCGTTCCCACCATCCCCCAATGGATCCCATGATTTCTCACGTATGTACACCAGCAGCAGTAGCAACAGCAGCAGCAGCTCGAGTTCAGGATCAGGAGAGGACGGAAACTCATCATGCTCTGGTGGATCCCCAAGAGGCCGCGAAGATGGTGGAAGTGCACGCAATTCACCCAACAAATCAGTCGCCACCCTTACTAGTAAGCAATAAAAAACATATTTTACCTGAATAATGTATAGTATGGTATCCAGGAGAAGGATTATAACATCTGGCTTTCCACCCAGAGCTGAATGGAATGGTGTTGCTGTGCAAAGTGTGTGGCGACGTGGCATCCGGTTTTCACTATGGTGTCCATGCCTGTGAGGGATGCAAGGTAAGACAACAGCATTGATTTACATACACATGCACCATTAAAATAGTGTTGATTGCATTTAATTTTTTTTTATCTTTTAAGAAGTTTACTAATTGTAAATATTTCATTTTTTTTATAAAGAAGCATTAATTGGAAAAAAGAAAAGAAAAGAAATAACATTTACGTTATCTGCTTTGTCTGTAGGGTTTCTTTCGACGCAGCATCCAGCAGAATATCCAGTACAAAAAGTGCCTGAAGAATGAAACCTGTACCGTTATGAGGATCAACCGGAACCGGTGCCAGCAGTGCCGTTTCAAAAAGTGTCTGTCTGTGGGAATGTCCCGTGACGGTAAATATCTATACAGCCAAACTTAGAGAAATACAGAGAAACAGTTACAGAAAAATGTAGGGATGCGCCAATATTAGAATTCTGAATGCTACAGATAAGCCGATATCTTTCAAAATGTTATAACCAATAAATACAGATATTAAAATTAATACAATTTATTTACTTTATTTATACTATTTAAACACATGATTGTACAGTATAACAATTTATATTAACTCTGATATTTGCTAAATATTACACTTAAAAGTAATATTACTAATATTAGTATTAATATTAAACAATATTAAAAGTAAAATATGTTTTCACATTATTAGTGTTTGTTTGTAAGATTAACTTTGAAGCAAAAGATTATGGCTAAAGTAATGTAAAAATGGGATAAAATGAGCACACACACACAACTACATATCCAATATCAGCTGATACCGATAGATTAAAAATAAAAATTTCACCCGATATCTGATATGGAACCATTATATCCTACATCCCTTGAAACTTTTCTAAACAGAGCATTGACATACAACATAAATATGACGAATCTGTGACATTTTCTGTCCTTTCTTAACCCCTAGCTGTTCGTTTCGGCCGTATTCCAAAACGCGAGAAACAGCGTATGCTGGCCGAGATGCAGAACGCCATGAACAACATGGTGAACAACCAGCTTCAGAATGAATTCCAGCTGGCGAGCATCACATCCAACACCCCCTGCTCTTCCTCTTCCTCATCTCCGTGCCCGGGGCTTACCGTGGGACCGCAAGCCCAGCCCCCCGCAGTGCCCATAGCACCGTCCCCTTCCCCTCCGACCCCAACCTCCCCATCGGTGCAGCCTGCTCAGAGTCCCCCATCTCTGACTTCTTCTCCACCACCGTGCTCCAGTCCAGGTGTAGACAAAACCATTGCTGCCATAACCAGAGCACACCGTGAGACCTTCGTCTACGCCCATGATAAGTTAGGTCCAGCACTGCTGCCCCAAAACGATGAGCTGGACAACCGAAGCAGCAACCGCTGCATGGCTGGATACCACCTCAGTGGCCACAACACCATCTACCACCATGATAATAATGTCGCTCATCACTGTAACAACTTTGAGGTGCCACCAGACAGTGGCCTCCATTTTCAAGCCTCCCAAGCAGCTGGGCAACATCAGCAGCACAATAACAACAGCCAGCGACCTCCAAACAGTAACCTCTTTGGCGTCCACCACAGTCAGGAGATGAACAGCAGTTCCCAGGGGCAGAACTGTCCGTGGAAAAAACGCAAGGAGATTCTGCTGGTAAGACCTTTGAAATTTAAATCAATGACTCTAAAGGTGATTACCAAGTAAATAAGACTTGGAAGTGACGACGATTCCTTTTTTCCAGGCTTGCCCAATGAACATGCATCCCTACTCAGACCCCAACAAAACACCACAGGAAATCTGGGAAGACTTCTCTCTTAGCTTCACCCCAGCAGTGCGAGAGGTGGTGGAGTTCGCCAAACACATCCCAGGGTTTAGCACGCTACCCCAGAACGACCAGGTCACTTTGCTGAAGGCCGGAACGTTTGAGGTAAGCTGATGGTGTTTTATATAAAACATCTGATTTGTGTCAAGACCACGATGCCAGTTTCGCCTTGATGGTTTTACTAAGTGTGTATTTGTTTTTGATTATCTCCTGCAGGTCCTCATGGTGCGCTTCTCCTCTCTGTTTAACGTAAAAGAGAGGACCGTAACGTTCATCTCAGGCACCACTTACAGCCTGGAGGCCCTGAAAAGCATGGGCATGGGCAATCTGCTGGGAACCATGTTCGACTTCAGTGAAAAACTCAACGCATTAGAGCTCTCAGCGGAAGAACTGGACTCTTGCCTGCCGTCTGCTGTTGGGGTCCTGCAGCTTGTTGCATACTTATTGTAAGGGAAAGTTCACTCAAAAATGAAAACTGTGATCATTTACTCGCCCTCATGTTGTTCCAAACCCATAAGACTTTGGTTGATGTTCGAAACACAAATTCAGATATTTTTAATGAAACCTCAGAGGTTTCTCTTTCCTCATTGATTCCTAATGTAACCAAAACTTGGACATCCAAAAATACTTGTACCACGTTTAAAGATAGCCATATGAATTGACAGTTATCCAATCTTTGTGAAACATATAATGATCGGCGTGCTTATAGATGATTTATGACCTTTTGGTTACCTGGAACTTCAATGGATGGACAGAAATCTCTCGGGTTTCATAAAAATGTCTTAATCTGTAAAGATCAACCAAAGCCTTATGGGTTTGAAACAACATGAGGGTTGATAAATGACAGAATTTTCATTTTTGAGTGAACTATACCTTTAAAGGGATAAATCAAATCATGTCATTCCAAACCTTCAGAAATATCTTTCTTCTGTGGAACACAAAAGTACCATAGTTTGATCTACAAGGATGCGAATTAACATCTCATTTCCTGTCGTTTGTTTCTGTTGCACAGACCGTTTTGGCATTGAAAACGTGAATTCAGTGGAGATGCTTCAGGAAAGTTTAATCCGGGCTCTCCGAACCCTCGTCAGCAAGAACGCCCCTAATGATGCCTCCCGATTCACCAAGCTGCTGCTCAAACTTCCTGACCTGCGCACGCTGAATAACATGCACTCAGAGAAGCTGCTCTCTTTCCGAATTGACGCCTGAGGTTGCAAGAAGCTGGTGAAAGTGGGTCACTGAAAGACAGAACGGGCACAAACATTAAAACTCTTTTCCAAGAGAACCCTCCAGAAAGCAAACTCATGCCTTTGGCACTTAAAAGCACTTGACGACACATTTAAAGGGACGCTTTGGTGTCTAATGGTCGGTCGGTAGCCTTTATGGCTTGATAACCATATAGGGCAGATTAAAGGGTCCTTGAGCCAATTTCAGTACTTACCTGAAATGGGTGGTAAGATTAAGCTAATAATAAAGCAGACAAAAACACTCACATTTGGACTGCATCTACATGGGGAACAAGTGCAAAATGCCTCTTGCAAGGAGTCACAGCCAGGCCACTTCCAGAGAGGGGACGACAGCACAAAACCGTCAAGCATCTCCTCGTACCCAGTCCTGCCTGGGTTCCTGCTATACCCACACTCAGAGAAAATTATGATCATTGTAACTATAATGCAAGCTATGCGTGGTATGAACATTCACATCCCTGTGACTTTGTAAAATATGTGTAAATATGATATACATACTTTAAATGTTTTAAAATGTATAATATATATATTTTTTTGTAATGTTCAAATGATCAACACAGATGATAAATCTATTCAAGCACAGATATATATAAGTAGAGTGTATGCATATTATAGAATATCAAGACATGTATTTCAGTTGTTTTCTTCATAAAGGCATTTTATGAAACAAGAATGTAGTGTTTTATCTTTTTCAAGTAGATATCTGGAAAAAATATCTCTATGTAATGTTTTTAACTTGCATCTTGAATAAATGTTGGTTTATCTGTGTACTGAACACGTTTATTACATACCTGTACTATATATATAATACGAAGGTATACTAAGAAGTTGCTCAATGTCAAGAGAGCACTAGGTTAAGGTGGGTCCTCTAGTGGGAGCTGATGTGTGTATGTGTGTAATTATGCCAATTATTTTCCATAAGCTCTGCCATTAAACAGGACTGAGATTTTAACTAGTACTTCATGTTCAAAATTTTGGGATCAGTTCAATTTGAGAATACTTTATTCAGCGCAAAAACCGAAATAGAAAGAATGTATATTGTAAAAAATATTTCACTGCACAAATACACGTGTTTTGGTTGGATGTATATATAAAATATAATATATATATATATATATTACCAACCCCAAACTTTTGAAGCGTTTAGATATATCAAGGAAAAAAAGTGGAGAAATATTGAATACTGGAAATGTACATACGTGACATTAAATAATACTGAATCCTTAACACACAATAAATCCTACCCTAACACAGGAAAGTTTTTGCAAAAAGTTAAAATATTCAATAACAGTAAACAGTAATCAGAAAACATTGATCAAGTGAGGGAAAAAACAATACCTACCTCATTAATTATAAATCAACTTATTACACTGACTTGAGTAAATACTAGCAAGAAATAAACTAGCACTTTTTTTAAATGACAAAGCGATGTGAAATGAAAAAAGGAAAGTATGTTCAATCAGCTATGCAAAAAATACTGATTACAAGATACTACAAATTCTGTGTAAGATCTTTTTAAGGCTTTTATTACATACATAAAACCAGATTTTATTCAGGATAAACCGAGGGACAGAAAGTAATAGTTTACTGAGGTGATTACGAAGGACTCAAAAGGTCAAAAGTCATCTGATCTACAAAGGTGATTGTCTAAGCACATCACGTAGTCCAGGCCCTTTCTTATTGCACGCACCAGAATAAGCCAAGAATATGCGAGTGCCCTCCACACACATGGACCCAGAACTGGGTCATTGTACCCTCATAATCACTTTCACAGCTCCCTATTGGCCAAATCCAGAGCAAACCTCACATCTTATCTGGCCAATGAGAGCAGCTCCTGTTGTGCAGCACCTGATGGCTGATAACTAGTTCAGAAAGTGGAGTCATGCTCTAAGTGCCAAGCGGAGTATGTCATGAAGTAAAAAATGACTGTGAATTTGATCTCGTTTCATAACAAGCCCGGGGGTGGCCAGAAGCCAACGTGATAGCAGCTTTTCGTGTCTGAGATGGAAATATACAACACTTCAGAAGTGAACAATGATTCTACACACATGTGCTGTGTATTATCGATACATGGGGTATTCATATGCAGGCAGGCGACAAAACTTGATGTGCTCCAATATCTAGTCTAGAATCGGTACCTAACCGATGTTTGCCGAGACCATATGGAATGGAAACAATATGCCAGTTGATCTTTTCATAGGAAGTGCTGCCCTCTAGTGTGGAAAAACAAGAGCTGACTGTAAATGTAAAAGAGGGAAATGAAAACCGGATGCCATTTAATACATTTTACAGATTTATTTTATGTACCTTTTTGTTTTTTTTTTTGTATAAATTACACAACCATGACCATTTAAAACCTACCCCGCTGAGATTATGTCCATGTACCTGTTATTTATGAAGCGCTGTCACACAATGCATAGCCTCTCTGTCTGGCTTGAAACATACATTACGCCGTCCTTAAATTGAAGGCTGATTTATTTCCAATCTATTGGCAATCTGGCAGGCTATTTATGCAATAATAATATAATAAAATATAATAATAGATAAAAATGGCATTCTGGGCGGTTGGATTGATAAGAGTCTGAAAATACTTATGGCCTCCAATGCAGCCAGCCAGTCACAACATTCATTTTAATGTATATCAACAATACAACTAGGAACTGTAAAAACAATGCATGGATTACTGGATGTACTATATAAGGCGCTGCACGGCCTTGGACATTCAGGAGTGAGTCAAAACCATTTGATTAGGCAGGCTTGTAGTAAATTTCACGATGATGTTCAGATGTTCTGGATTGCAAGGAGAGAAACTCGGAGCCACTCATGAATATCAGGAACAATAGGATGTTGCTCCGCTGGGCTTGAAAACAGTGATGCATGAATGAACAAACTGATTTCAGAAATGGCACAGAAAAACACTGCACAGGTAGCTGGAGCTGGTAACATCACGGCTCCTAATAAGAGGGTGGATATCCCATGACTTGGGAACAATAATTTCAGAAAATTGCTGGTCCCTCAACGCAGCATGATAGCCTCTCAGCTATGCTCACATCACATGCAAAAAGACCAATCTATTAAACGTGCATTAAAATGCAATTCCCTGGGACATGCATGACTTGATGCAGCGTCCTTTTATCGGACTATTTTACCTTGAAAAAAATACCCTTGAAAACTTGAACTTGAAATTATAAAAACTCACATGCATTAAATGTGTAAGGAAAATATGGTATTACTTTACACTTGATGGTGGTGATAAATTGAAACCTTTCTTGAAACTTTAAATGTTTTTCAAAAACATACCAAGTCAGCATGAACACAATGAGTACAATTTATAAGAATTTGGAATAACATTTATGAAGTTTGAATATGGCACAAATTTGGTGCAAAAATCAGCAACGACATGGATATTTGCATATTTTGATGCTTTGCGTCATGATTAGTAAAAAAGAAATATGAATTAGTGAATTGTAATAAAACCTTTTCACTCTTCCTCACCTGTAGATCGGTGATATCAAGCAGATTGCCATCTTTTCTGACAGACAGGAGAGTAGCTCGGCCTTGTGATGGGTATCCCTCCTCAACCCTCAGCTGACATACAGCGGTCGCAGTCTTGAGAAAGATCAGAAGCTTTTCAGCAGGACACCAATCTATCGCAAACCTGACGAAACAAGCGAAAAAATTTAAACGAGATACAGGAAGTAAATCTCTTCATAGTGTAAAGCCAGTTTCCCATTTCTTGCTTTATAGAACGTAATGTTGAGATCCAGTGTTGTTGACTTAAATTAAAACATTTCTCAGCAACTGAGATCCAATAAAACCATAAAAGACAGTGGTGAACGGGTTACTTTAATGAAATACATTATTGCAAGCTTGCATGGTGTAGTATTAAAAAAAATCAATGTAAGCTAATGTAGTAATGTAGCTTTTTAGCAATAAAAACTAAGCAATAAAAAAGACTATGTGGCTGACAACATTTCACAGATGAACCTTTTTCTTTATCAGTAACTTGTGATGAATCTGACTTTACTGCCATAAAATATAGAAATGATAATGAGATTTATGAGAAACGTATGTATACACTTTAAGAAAATGTACCTGGAGTGCAGAGCCTGAATCTCAGACAGCATCTCTCCTTGACTTATGTACCGCTCCATCACCTCCACAAGGGCGGCGCTCACTTGCCTAAGACGCCCATTCACCGCCTCCTCTCCAAGACCAGCTGTTCCCTGAAACACCTGAAACGAAGAAAAAAGAGATATATTTACAATAATGTAATAAAAGAAATTGAAATCCAGAAAAGCTTTAAAAATATATACAGTTCTAGAGGAATATTAGTTTTTAAAATATTAGCAGTATCAGTTTAATTCAAAAGCTTGTCAAAAATAGGCTCATTATGGTTCCACATGTTTTAAGTTTTGGTAGTGTAAATAGTGCTGTAGATAATGTTTTTTGCATTTTTTTCCTATTTAATACAGCATAAATTATAGTATCATCATAATGTGAGTGAAGTGTGTGTGTACAAAATATAGGCATGTACAAAATATATGTTTTATAATTTAAAAGCACATTTTTACTTTGGCAATTCATCACTCACTTCATGTATCACAGATCTCAGCATCACTATAGGGAAAGATATGCTGAGACACAGTACCTGGAGATGGAATTCATCGCTGGTTGTCATGGTGATGGAGACACGCAGGGGTTCAAGTGATTTTTCGGCAGCACGAGGCAAGAGCTCAAGGCACAGCTCAGAGGAACTGACTGACAGCAGCCTGAACTGCATGTTTCTGTGAGTCACTGTGACCAAGGTCTGCAGCCTGAGAGACAAAGAAAATAAGAGGAAGAGAAGGGGAGCTTATTGTGTTATAAAAACATTTTGAATATTTGAAGAATCTTCACTGTAATCAGCAACCTAACACAGTCACTATGACATTTAAAAATCTAAAGTATGCAGCTGTAAATTAGGGATTTATGCATCTCTCTCTTAAATTGAATATGGTATCTAACCTGACAAAGGTCTATTACTCCAGTCTTCAGTGTCACGTGATTCTTCAGAAATTATTCTAATATGCTATTTGCCACTGAAGAAACATTTCTAATTATTTTTATTATCAATGTTCAAAACAGTTGTGCTGCTTAACATTTCTGTGGAAACTGGGATATTATTAAACATTTTTTGGAGTCTTTGATGAACCCTGAAGTTCAAACAACAGCAAAAACAGACTCACCCATCTCTTAATATTGTCCAGTCACTAATTCGAGCATGCTGTTTTTCAACCTCATCCTTGAACTTAGAAAGCCGCAAATCACACACATTCATAGCGCTTTGGGCTGCCTGGAGGGAATCTTCCAACTGAAAGCTGATTTGTTTCTGTGTGAGAGAAAGGAGTAAGAATTCAACCAAGCTGATTCTACCAGTTTGTCCCACAGTAGGGTGGCCATATGTGCCATTTATACGGGACACGTCCTGGCCAGGATTTTTATATTGCCTAAAACATCCAAAGTAGTTTGACCAATAACATGCAGGTATTGTTCATAATCGACCAATCGTGGCGCATCACACGTGAGAAGGTGAGAACGATCAAAGCGATGCAAATACGTGCACGTTCGTTCGTTCGTTCGACTTGAAGCTGCGCACTGATCATTGTATGACACCAAAGTACCACGAGAGCGATTTGAAAGCATAAGGAGCCGTCTGCTCTGCTCTCTATAGCTCGTGAAATAATGCCATACAACAATCGATCTGCACAGTGCAAACAGCCAAAACCTGGATATTTTAGGCAATATAGAAATCCTGGCACAAGGGTGTGTCCCGTAAAAATGGCCCATATGGTCACCCTATCCCACAGCCATTTTTGGTGAAGAAAAGTGGAAATTATTGGAAGTCTAAAGTGAGTGGATGGCTTACCTCAGCCCTCTGATTTCGTTTAGCTGTGATTCTCTCCTTCTCTTTGCACTCCTCTTTCTGAACAAGAATGAGATTTCATGTAAAATACAACAGTAAGAATATGGAAGAGTGAAGCTCCATGTTTAGCTATCATTGTTTCAGTTCACGAGTTTAAAGCCACACAGCAACAACCTGCAAAAAAATCAGATTAATCAAATGCATAAATCTTATGTGCTAGATGAATCAGATAAAAAGCCATTCCTGAATTGAATGATAAAAGAAAGGCAGACAGAAAAAAGAAAAGTCTGACTACCTTTAGCTGCAGAATGGACAGTAGAGTCTCCAGTGTCTTCCGTTTACCCTGAAGCTCTTCCATGCGAACCCGGAGAGTGTTGATCAGCCCCTCCACCTCCTGAACTCTCTCTTGATATTCAGCTTTTAATGCCTTCCATGCAGAACGAGCTTCACTACCTGTGTGCCAACACACCCGATACAAAGCACCATTTCGCAAATGTAGCAATGAACAGTCATATACAATAATCCATGATGTGTGAGTGTTACCTGGGTTTTGGGGACATGGCTCATTCAGCAGCTGATTCGCTGACTCTAGACCTGCCAGCAGCTGGATCATGTCATCCACCACACACAGCTGTCTGAATATATGCTTCTGTTTTCGCCTGCAGTCCTACGCAAACCATCACAGAACATAAAACTTCAATATTTCATTAATGTATATATATGTTTAATGTAAATAACTTTATACCACAGTACTACAGTTATTGTTACTACAATAAAACCATGGCAATTGGATATTAGCCAATCCAATTAAAAAATAAATAAAATAATTTGAAGGAAATCCCAATTTATTGTTAAATAATGTTGAATTTTTTTTAAAGTTAGTTATGGCATAAACTACAGTTACACATAGCAGAACACAAACTTACCATCAGATATGGAGCCATAATTTCTCCCTCTCCTGTTTCCTGCACTTCGGTGGTGTTGCATGATTTCAGGAAGGAAGGGTCAGTCCTTTCCAGAAGCCTGAAATATTATTTAGTGTTTATTAAAACTTATTTGTTCATATTTTATGCCCTTAAAAACAAGGACCATAGAAAAAACAAACATCAGCCTGAGAATATTTGAGGCTTTCAATATCTTGGGTAATTTTGTTTAATCCTCTGATTAAAGATTAAGGCCGGTTTCACAGACAGGGCTTAAACTAAGCCAGGATTAAGTCTTAGTTCAACTAGGGAATTTAAGTAGCTTTTATAAACGTGATTTAGAAAAAAACATTACTGGTGTGCATCTTGAGACGAAACAATAACACTGACAAATTGTATGATATGTCAGTGCAACTGGCTTTCAGTTAAAACAGCTCAAACATGCATTTTAGTCCAGGACTAGCTTAACGGATTAGTTCACCCAAAAATAAAAAAAATTCTGTCATTAATTACTCACCCTCGTGTCATTCCAAACCCGTAAGACCATCGTTCATCTTCGGAACACAATTTAAGATATTTTTGATGAAATCTGAGGCTCTCTGACTCTCCCCTAACAGCCAGGTAACTACCACGTTCTTGTAGCTTTGTAACTTTACAGTTGAACCACTGATGTCACACGGACTACTTTATTGATCATCTTGGTACTTTTCTGGACCTTGAACGTGGTAGTTACCTTGCTGTCTAAGAGAGGGTCAGCGAGCCCTCAGATTTCATCAAAAATATCTTAAATTGTGTTCCGAAGATGAACGCAGGTCTTACGGGTTTGGAACAACACGAGGGTGAGTAATTAATGACAGAATGTTCATTTTTGGGTGAACTAACCCTTTAAGCCTTGTCTTGGAAACTGGGGGTAAATGTCTTAAATTATTTCATTAAAATGTTCTCGTGAAAGTTCATCGGTGCAGTATTTCAAATAGTGTGGCAGCATGTTGAATGTAAGTTACGCGGTCACAAATATAAAGAAGACAGTCATACAGATTTATGAGAACGGGTGTTTGGGTCTAACACCAAACACTAAATGGTTAAAAATGATTTAAAGATGCTTTAGAGGGTTAATGTAATCACTGTGGTGGCTCACACCGAGTGGCTGCCTTTTTATTGTAATAACAATAACTGTATTGATGATATTTTAGCGAAAACTACAGTTACAGCGGTGACTTAAGGTAACGTTAGACACACTTTTAGTTTTAGCGTTTAGCTGTCACCATCCAAATAACGACTTGCCAGAGAACTAATTTGATTCTAATAGCGACAGGGCATTTTAAACGTATAAAGCACTATAAAATAATTCAAATATTTTATTAAGTCCACATATGTCTTTATGGTTTGATAGACAATACTCACGCCTCAGTTCTCTCCGTCGCCATTTGTGTTTTGAAACTTACCGCCGAACGCTGATTGGTCAGAACTGTGACGGATGTCCACCAATCATTGATCTATAAATGAAACCTTTAGATGTTCATAAATAGGACATATATTTACAGCCAAATAACAACACATAGGTGTATTTAAAATATATTCACAACACTGCATAAATACTTTTTTATTTGTACATTATTTGTACATAGTAGGCTACTTAACCTAATTCATATTTTCTATTATCAATAGGCTAACAATGAGTTACCTCTTTTATATTTGTCTATTTAAACATAGACTTATACAGGAAATACAAATGTTATGCGTACATCAAAAGCGTTCTCATTTAGTATAAAGAATATTTAGTATAAAAAATTAAGTTAAGCAGTTGTATGTCCGCCGTTTAATACGACTAATCAATAAATAGAATTAATAAAATGCATAGATGCAAAAACTAATTCAAAGATGAAGCAACAGTCAACTACTAGTTTGCGACAAACAAATAAACATCACATAAATACAATACAAAATGGAGTAATACTTTTTTATAATTCCCGGTGATTTCTGTAATAACTCTTTAAATATTTTTTATTAATCCGCTTCCACGATTAAACCGGAGGGGAGCAAAATTTCGTTTCTTCCTGGAAAAGCACTCAGGTCTCACGTAGCCTAATTGCACAACTTTCAGAAGACTTTTTTTTCCCCTGAAGAAAATCATAATTTTCTAACGTCAACGCTTTCTAGTTTTTTCTCATTATATGAGGAGACCTGCCATAGCTATAATAGGCTTTTCAGCTACATTTATACAGTATAACAATTGACACAAAACAATTTATACTTCAACTTTAGATATTCCAAATGCAATCAAAATGTATCCTGTTATCAATTAATTACATTTACATGAATTAATGTATTCATTTATAATATCATTTAAAATTATATTACTTTGTGACCTATAAAAATCTCATTAGCTTGAGAACATAGGTCTACCTTTTTCTTTTAAATCTACCTTCACTGTAGTTCTACGGTGTTCAAATCTTAAAGAGGTGTTTGAAACCAAAATACAAAACTATTTTTACAAAGTATAGTTGTGTAACTGCACTTTCGACTCGAAACCTTATATTTACTGAGATACAAATTAGTGACAACAAATCTTGGTCTAATTAGTTTACATGAATCTCGTAATCATATCAAAAACCATGCCAATAATTGCATTAAAATTACATTGAATATCTAATGATTAAATTCACTGAAGAACACAAGCGGTCAAGATTAAAAATGGTGCACTGTAATATAAAGCATTTTAAATTAGGATGAAAATCTAAGCTAAATGTGCCCAAGCAGAGACAAAAACACACAAATACAGTCCAGACACAAGACTACACCGGTTTACTCATCTTTTATTGTCACATTCATATCTATGCTCTGTATTCTTTACAAGGAGTTCAAAACAATTGTGGATGAGAATCAAAGAAAATCAGGCAGGCAGAGGCTGAAAGTCCTGATAATGTCTGTGGCACCTGCTGTAAGAAGGGTGAAGGGGTAAAGGTGGTCTCCTTCCTCTCTCATCCTCCTAAAATGTGCCCCATTTAATTCAACAGACCTTCACTCTCCTGTTGCATCATTACAGGTGAAATGAAAGCATAAAAATGAAAACGATTTCAGCATCGTGCTGCTCTGTGTGGCCTGAAAAGATACTATTATGCTGCGGTTCACAGAGAAAGAGAGCAGATTCTATTGCAAACATAAGAGATACAATCCTATGTCATATTTAAAAAGCCATCAGAAATATAAATCAAACAGAAAGACGAAGAATTTGTAAGTTCTAAATAAAGTCAGTTTAATAATAATGAAGAAGAAGAAAAAAAGAGATTGGATAGTGAATCTGACATGTTTATTTCCCCTCCCACATTTCCATTTCCAAATTCATCCTGAACAATTTCAAAAACAACTGAAGAAAAATCATCTTTGGAAGTAAAAGACTCCTATGCACTACAGAATATGGAGATGCTGCTACCCAGTTGCTTTATTATTATTGATTCATTAAGCTTAACATTTTCAAAATTAACTTTTTGTGTCCTTTTTAGTATTTATGATCTGTTCTATATCCGTTTGTCTTTATTCTAAGAGGTAGATCAACAAAAAAAAGAAAAAGAAAAAAAAATGTAAAACATGGTTACAGGAGTCGATCCTTTTGATTCAGGCCGTGAAGTCATAAAATGGGACTACAGGTGGAGGACAGAAAATTAGTAGAAGCTCCGGGCAGAATGTGCCAATTTGTTGCCGATTTAAATCGTTTCACCAAAAAAAAAAAAATGGGGAGGGTTGTACTTCGGGTCAAGGCTGCATGGCATGGAGGTAGTGTGGTGCCATCGGACACAGAGGAAATAGCGCAACAGGCACAATTGTGGGTTTCGTCTACAGAGGTATCGTTAGTCACTCTACAAATGCTGGCCTAGTTACGCTTGTGCCATTAGTTTCATAATAGTCAGGTCTTATGGTGCGTCCAAGTCCTCCTGGGAAGTTTTTGCACTCTAAAAAATGCTGGGTTGTTTCAACCCAATTTGGGTCAAATATGGACTAACCCAAAAATGTAACCAAAATTTAACCCAAAAGTTGGTTTAGTCCATATTTGACCCAAAGTTGTGTTGAAACAACCCAGCATTTTTTTTTTTTAGAGTGTGGGAAGTTGTAATTACGATGTCAGGTGTGTTCAAGTCACTGATGGGTGCAACATTTTTTAACTTCTATAAATGATGTATAAAGAATGCACATCAGATGTGTTTTTTCTTTATGTTTTTATTCAATTTAAGAAGGTGCTGTAATCGTAATTGTACAATACTACTATATTTTGTACATGCGATCCATTGCGCCTGCAATATTTTGTCACCGACACGCCCCCAACTTGAAAACTCGGGGCTTAAATGACAATTTGCTGGAAAAAGTACCACCTCAAGCAGCCAAGATGGTAGAAGCAAGTTTGTTCTTCTCGGAACACAGATGGAAAAATCAGCATGTAGCATGGCTCACCAATGGATCCTCTGCAGTGAATGGGTGCCGTCAGAATGAGAAATCAATATAACAAGTAATCCACAAAGTAAAGCAATATTATGGATAGAAGACTTGCATTTCACAACAGTTTGAAGTTAAAAACGTCTTGATGGATTTAATCTTACAAACACACAGCTTCTCACGTCACAAGACTGTAACTGATGGACTGGAGTCGTGTGGATTACTATGATGTTTTTATCAACTATTTGGACTCTCATTCTGACGGCACCCATTCACTGCAGAGGATCCATTGGTGAGCAAGTGATGCTAAACGTCTCCAAATCTGTTCTGATGAAGAAACAACCTCATCTACATCTTGGATGGCCTAAAGGGTGTCTAAATCTTCAGCAAATCGTTGGGTGAACTATTCCAATAAAGAGTTTCCCACAACTTTGCGGTGGCATTCCAACTTGACTTGAATGCACCATAAGTCACAGCGTCTAATGTGCCATTAGTTTCATAATAGTCACACATCCGTTTCCTGTCTTGCCACCTTGCCCCGCAAAGAGTCCCAGCTCTAAGCTGGAGTAGTATTCTATCCAGAAACGAAGAGCTAAAAATAAATTAAAACTCAAAAGTGAAATGTAACATGCACTTTCGCTCTCATCTGCTTGATAAAAACAATCTTATGGCTAAGTCTTGAGGTAGCGTTCCTAGTTATGTGAGGTTTGATTCGTCATTTGTAGCACCCAAATGTCTTCCTTAAGGAGAGGCCAGAAACTAGCACGGTGAGATACAACAGTGGCATGCAACGTCAATATGATGATCACACCCAACTAAGCTGCGCTTCAACCTGTGGTCTATGTGTAAATCTATGCACTGCAATGCAACATTTCCCAGTGGACACTTAACAGTCCGTGAGACAAACGACAGCCATTCGTTTGACTCGTCACAGAATTGCATAAGTTAACAACATACTATCTCTTTTCGAAGCTCAAGTATGCTAAACGGTTCTACGGTTTGTTCAAGCCCTCGCCACCGACAACATGTGGAGGACTTTGAAACAAAAAGGAGAGAAGAAAACACTTCCAAGTGCCAAACAGGAGGCCGACTCGCGGTACACAGGGAACCGTGTATCTATATGAGCACTGCATCCGTTCCTGACTGCGAACAGTCTTAATTAGTTCCTTTTTTCCTGGAGTACAACAACAAAACACAAAGTGAACCCCAGTTTGGCACAGGTATTACGTGAAGAATGAATCATTCGTTAGTATTTCAAATGAACTAGTAGCAGTGTAAGAGGTGTCTGTGCATAAAGAACTCCGATCGAGGAGAAACCTAGCTAAAATCCAAACCATAAACTTGTGGGGGGAAAAAAACGAATGAGGAAAAATAAATCTTAAAGAAATTCTACATCAAACGACTGAACTGAACAGAGAAAACGGTCACAAACGAGGCCAGCGTGAGAGAGGGCGCTCAACTCCAGAAATGAAACCACACGTCAGTTTCTTTTGAATCGGATAATAACGCAAAACTAAAATGAGCGAATGAAGGCAGCGAGTGGTGTGAAGGGATGAAAGTTAAGAACATGTGGGGGAAAAGAGGAAGGGGACAAATGTGGCTTTTAAAATCTTTAAAAAAAAATGTCCACCTGTTCAATGAAACGGTCCAGGGCATCTCCCTCATCGCTTCCACCTTTCACCCAAAGAATAATAATAAGAGACAAAATAACAAAAAATGCAATTACAATAATATATCTATTTCTGTTTTTCTATGTTAGTTCTTGGAGATCTGCTATGATGTTAATATCTCTCGCTCACATATTTTTTTGTCTTTTATTGATGAAACAGTTCGCAACCAGATGTCATGTCCAAATAAAGCTTGCTGTCAAAAAGAAAAAGAAAAAGGTTAAAAAAATTTTTTTTAAAAAGGCTGCTGCAGTCTGAACAGAGCAGAAGTGTGTGAGTGTCTCTCGGTGTCTGACAGAAATCTATGGGCTGGAACAGGACAGACACTTCTTTCCGGCCTGAAGAGCAGTATGTATTGTGTCTCCATGGAGAGGAGTCATTGACAAGTTCAGTCCTCAAGCAGAAAACAGAAGACTGCCATCTAGTGTGAAAAAGGGAAGCTTAAAAAAAAAAAAAAACACAAAAAAAAAAAAAAAGACCTTGACCGGTTAAAGCACATGAACATGCTAGCAAACCCTTCGTCTGAATGTGATCTGGCAGTGTCCATCCATCTTTAACGGTTAAAAGTCTTTCCATCCTTTATCCAATTAGTATTTTATTCTAAAAAAATACAAACAGTTTTTTTTTTAATCCGATTGTTCTGTTAAACAAATTATTTACAGGTTTCAATTTGAGAGATGTGAAAGTTTTTATTTGAATTTACTTGGCTTCCGTTTTCCAAAGGTACCTTTTATGTTCTCAGTCAGTTTAAAAAAATGAGTATGACTGAGGCCATAGTGTTTTTCTATGTTCCTGCCTTTTTAAAACACCCAAACCACTTCCCCAACAAAAAGATTTAACACTTCAACTCAATTAGAAAACACATTCGCGCACACTTGCACAGGACAATGGGGAAGGACGAGACTCGATCCAAAAATCAGGAGAGAGATGTTGAATGGCTCACATTCAGTGTCTTGGGGCCGAAGATTGTCATCATGCTTTCGTTTTTCAAGCATGGCGAGTAAGTCAAGCCCTTTCAAGTAAGTCATCCAATGATTTCAAAATCCATCAATGCAGAATGATCAAGATCACACCACAGGTGCACAAATAATGGCACAAGTTAGAAAAAGAAGCCATTTATAGATTTCTACGGTCAGCTTGTATGACAAACAAACGCATATGCGTCAAACTTAAAATCCTGTGGTATGGCAATGTTCATTATGCACCAGTAAAAGATGGTATGGCCCGTCCTACGTCCCATTGAATAGTGATTTCAAGTGCGACTCTCCAAGGACCCCCAGGCTGGCCTAAGGCCTACGGGTGAGAGAGACCACCTAAACAATTAATAATTTTTCCTGGGAGTCCTTCTGAGCTCAGGTGAGGGGAAAAACCCTCAATTACACTCACGCATACACTCATACCCAAAAAGAAGAAGAAAAAAAAAGGAACATATTTCTTTCTTAAAAAAATAAAATATTCAAGACTATCAGCTTTTATATAAAAACACCAGCAAGCAAGCAAAAACAAAAACAAAAAAAGAAGAAAAGAAACAAGAAATTAGGAATACTGAGGTAACAATACCCTGAGGTAGTTTTTTTTTCTTAATTTCATTTGATCTAATCTGTTCTAGGATCAGTGAGAAAGGCCAGGACTCTGGCAACCTCAACGGCAAATGTTGAACATAGTGGGGGAGAGAGAGCACAGAAACCATTTTGCGGTCACCTGCTCTTGACCTTTGACCTAAAGGCAGACTTGTACCCAAACCTGGCCTTCCAGCCGACTGTCCTCACTTGATTCTGTCTCTGCATATTTTTACAGCATATTTATTCTCAGGAAAAACACAGAACAATGTGTCTGAAGGCCAGGTTTTACGATTGCTTTTTTTAAAAATGTGAATACGTCAATCACACATTCCTAAAAGAGAAAACGTTTTTAAAAAGATGCTCTAGGTCTCGTTTTCTGAAATTGCGGTACATTAATTTTCCATTCTCTGCCTGCTCCAATGCAATGAGGGGCCAGGTTAACTCACATATCATATATATATAATATATATAAAATATGGCGTTTGGGTGTGAGCGGCGCTACAGCGATCATCGCCGGCGTCGTTTAGGGTGGAATTGATGGGTTTCCGCACATCAAAGCTGAGCCACTGCAATACAACTGCAGAGGTCACCTTTAGCCCACACGCTTACTGAACTCTCGCCGCACGTCCCGCCGGCCAAACGGCACGCAGCCTAAAAGGGAAGCCCCGGAAAAACACTGCAACCCTCTTAAGCCAGGTACTCGATTGTCGATGGTTAAACGTGCAGCATCTCAACACAAAGTCATGAAGATTATATTTACAACCTCATTTTTGTTTTTTTGTCATCTC
Source organism: Sinocyclocheilus anophthalmus (assembly GCA_018155175.1). Taxonomy (NCBI): domain Eukaryota; kingdom Metazoa; phylum Chordata; class Actinopteri; order Cypriniformes; family Cyprinidae; genus Sinocyclocheilus; species Sinocyclocheilus anophthalmus. The sequence continues at coordinate 187,127 of JADLZN010012178.1, forward strand.
GTCACCCCCACAGTTTAGCGTGAGGGACTTCAAGAGCAGTGTTAACAACTTTGGCCCCTCCCCTCGTCTCTGATAGGTAGGGAGAAGTCACTTGATTAGTGACACCGCCCTCCAAAAATTGTGATGGATTCTCTGCTCTCTCTTTCCCATCTCTACCTCACTGCATTTCATTAATAATACCTCTGAATAAACCATCTATTACATAGATCTATATCTTAAAAAAAAAAAAAAAAAAAAAATTTGAAGTGACTGCTGATGGCTGAGGGTCCCATGTAGCTCGAATCCTTTAGGAATACACACTTTTGAGGGACCTTCACTACACCCTATTCCCAATAAGCAGCTATATAAAAAAAGCTCTCACCAGAGGGCGCTCCGTTTTGACAGACCTCCTCGCCATCCTCAGTCACTCCACCTGGCCTAGCATCTGGTCTCTGTTTTCTAGTTATCTCTCTTTAAAAAAAAATTTTTTTTTTAAAAATCACTTTTTTTTTTCCTTGTTCATTTTCACTAAACTTGCTTCCTCGCCCTCTCACAGGCATTTTTTTTGTCTTTTTTAATACCCTCTCATTTTGCTGCTTATTTCTCCCTGTCTACCGCTAGGTCTGTGTGTCACTCTCTCTCTCAGTCAGTCCACTCATTTGTCCTCCCATTTGTCTGTCCGTCTGACTGGGCCCCGGCCTCTCACTTCTTCCTGGGTTCTTGTGCCAGTCCCTGAGGGGTCCCCGGCTCAGACACGGCCTGCGGATGGGGCCCCTGCGAACCTCCTGTACCTCCTTTCTGCTGCTGCTTGACTTGTGTCAAAATTTCCCTGATCTTCCTCTGTGCCAGCTAGAGAGGAGACAAAAAAAATTGTCTAAAATAAGCATTGTTTGCTCTGCCAGTTTATTGTAATGTTTTAGCCAAATGAAATGTCAACCAAACTCTTTAGGTGTCCACTCCTAACTAAGCGAAGGACATTTGTGCAGGGAATACAGAAAGATAAGCAACAGACCTGACTTGCGTAAAAGTGGCCGATGATTTTGACGATGACCTGGTCGTGTTCATCAGGGGTTTGCTCTCGGGGAACCACTACTTCAGCAGCGGTGAGGTTCTGCAGTTCATTTACCTATGATGGGTCGTTTAAGCACACATCAATTAAATCAACACATCAACATAGACTTGATTAGCACATTCCATTAATTTGTTTTATTAATGAAGTTATCATATATCTATATAGATACGTGGGTACGGAAAGTATTCAGACCCCCTTAAATTTTTCACTCTTTGTTATATTGCAGCCATTTGCTAAAATCATTTAAGTTAATTTTTTTTCCTCATTAATGTACACTCATCACCCCATATTGACAGAAAAACACAGAATTGTTGACATTTTTGCAGATTTATTAAAAAAGAAAAACTGAAATATCACATGGTCCTAAGTATTCAGACCCTTTGCTGTGACACTCATTTATTTAACTCAGGTGCTGTCCATTTCTTCTGATCATCCTTGAGATGGTTCTACACCTTCATTTAAGTCCAGCTGTGTTTGATTATACTGATTGGCCTTGATTAGGAAAGCCACAAACCTGTCTATATAAGACCTTACAGCTCAAAGTGCATGTCAGAGCAAATGAGAATCATGAGGTCAAAGGAACTGCCTGAAGGGCTCAGAGACAGAATTGTGGAAAGGCATAGATCTGGCCAAGGTTACAAAAAAAAAATCTGCTGCACTTAAGGTTCCCAAGAGAACAGTGGCCTCCATTCCTTAAATGGAAAACGTTTGGGACGACCAGAACCCTTCCAAGAGCTGGCCGTCCGGCCAAACTGAGCTATCGGGGGAGAATAGCCTTGGTGAGAGAGGTAAAGAAGAAACCAAAGATCACTGTGGCTGAGCTCCAAAGATGCAGTCGGGAGATGGGAGAAAGATGTAGAAAGTCAACCATCACTGCAGCCCTCCACCAGTCGGGGCTTTATGGCAAGAGTGGCCTGACGGAAGCTCCTTAGTGCAAGACACATGAAAAACACCTGAAGGACTCCAAGATGGTGAGAAATAAGATTCTCTGGTCTGATGAGGCCAATATAGAACTTTTTGGCCTTAATTCTAAGCGGTATGGGGGCTTCACAAACACTCTGTGACTGTTCTTGAATGGCCCAGCCAGAGCCCGGACTTAAACCCAATTGAGCATCTCTGGAGAGACAAAAAAATGGCTGTCCACCAACGTTTACCATCCATCCTGACAGAACTGGAGAGGATCTGCAGGAGGAATGGCAGAGGATCCCCAAAACCAGGTGTGAAAAACTTGTGCATCTTTCCCAAAAGGACTCATGGCTGTATTAGATCAAAGGGTGCTTCTACTAAATACTGAAAAAAGGGTCTGAATACTTAGGACCATTTTATATTTCAGTTTTTCTTTTTTAATAAACCTGCAAAAATGTCAACAAGTCTGTGTTTTTCTGTAATATGGGGTGCTGTGTGTACATTAAAAATTAACTTAAATGATTTTAGCAAAATGGCTGCAATATAACAAAGAGTGAACAATTTAAGAGGGTCTGAATACTTTCCATACCCACTGTATATAATTAAATATATATATACACACACAATATACATATATATAATAGTATATATATATAGGTTATCTATAGATTACACATACACACACTATATATAATATATATATATATATATATATGATATACACAGTGTATATATAATATACTGTATGGATGTCTAATATCTATATAGTGACAGTGAAGACATTTATAATGTTAAAAAAAAAATACTTTCTATTCCATTCTAAGAGTCTTTTATCAAATTTACATGACTTTTAATTTTACAAATCTTCTACAAACTTTTGAACAATAATAGTACAGTAGTAGATAATTAGATCAAATAAAATACTTTTTTAATATTTTATTTTGACGGTTATTTTACGTCAAGTAATTTTTCATGGTTTTAGTTTAGTAATCAGCCATAAAAACATTTTAACAGATGACTAGAAAAGATAACTTAACACTTACAGAGCTTGTTAAATAAAGTGGACTATTTGCAGCTTCCAATATTAGGGAAAAACAAATAACATAATAAAATGTGCATTAATATATCAATTGGACTGGCATAGTATATCAAATAAATTAAAATAATTTAAAGCCATTAAAAAATAATTATGGCTGATACCCATACTGTCACTGATATATTGTGCACACCTAGTAAGTAACTGTCTCTGTAATAATCTCTTCAACATTTGAACATGAAGTAACTTCAAAAACACTCTTCCTCTAAGTCATCGAACATTTTTCAGCCATATGTTAATGATGTACGACTTACGGTTTTCCCGCCTTTTCCGATGACCCTTCCTGCTGCTGCAGCTGCTACTTTGATGTGAGTCTCCAACTTCACTTCTTCTTTGGGGCCAAAGAAGTTCTCCTCCTTCAGCTTACCGTATATTCTGCCTTGAGCCTAAAGCACACAGGGCTTCTTAAATGACTTGGGTCTTCCTGACAGCACATTCCGCTCAAATATTTTCTGAAATTAGTTCGCTAAACAACCGCAGTAAAGATGGTTTGCGGTTTGATATTCAGATTTCATTTGGCTATAAATACGCAGCGCGCTGTCATAGACATGCAAATAATACCGAATATCGTTCTCCATGATTTGTGAATTCAGGTGACGCTGTCCTTCAGGCCGAAATCAGGGTTTTTTTTCGTAGCGACTCAATTTTATAATGCCTGTAGCTCCAAAAGTTGGACACTTAGAGGAATGAAACCGGTGTCATCTTCACCAGCTTGATCTGTGAATTTTTTCACAGCAAAGCTCTTGTCCGTAAACTCCTTGGTAAGTCTGCTAATAAGGAATGTGAAAGAAAGGCATTCTTCATGTTTAACGTCTATTACCAATAAACACGCAGACTGCTGGAATACAAAAACATTGTTTTAGGTCGAGCTCGATTTGTGAAAACTTTCACAATCGCATTTTATCGCGTGGCAGTGTTTATCTTTGCTCTGCGCCCCGTTTTTTCTAGTCAACTTAACTATAACTGAACTATTCTGATCTGAATAATTTCAGTTGGTCAGTTAACTCTTCCCTGATTCATTTACATCACTATTTTGATTTGTGAAAACGTTCACAGTGCAGTTATGGTCAGACAACGGTTCAGTCAGTAACATCACCATTCTGATCTGTGAAAAATTTCACAGTTTTCACAGATCAGAATAGTGATGTACATGACTCAGGGAAGGTCAGTGACGCGTAGTGAACTGTGAAATTCACTAAAATATCGGTCAGGCATTTCACAGTTCACTACGGGTGAGCTGACCCTTCCCTGAGTCATGTACATCAATATTCTGATCTTTGAAAACTGTCACAGTTCAGTATGGGTCAGATGACCCTTCCCTGAGTCATGTACATTACTATTCTGATTTGTGAAAACTTTCGGTTCACTACGGGTCAGCTGACCCTTCCATGAGTCATGCACATCAATATTCTGATCTGTGAAAAATGTCACAATTCACTATGGGTCAGATGACACTTCCCGGAGTCATGTACATCACTATTTTGATTTGTGAAAACTTTCACAGTTCACTACGGGTGAGCTGACCCTTCCCTGAGTCATGTACATCAATATTCTGATCTTTGAAAACTGTCACAGTTCAGTATGGGTCAGATGACCCTTCCCTGAGTCATGCACATCACCATTCTGATCTGTGAAAACTTTCACAGTTAAGTTAGGGTCAGCTGACCCTTCCCTGAGTCATGTACATTACTATTTTGATTTGTGAAAACTTTCACAGTTCACTACGTGTAAGCTGACCCTTCCCTGGGTCATGTACATCAATATTCTGATCTGTGAAAACTGTCACAGTTCAGTATGGGTCAGATGACCCTTCCCTGAGTCATGTACATCAATATTCTGATCTTTGAAAACTGTCACAGTTCAGTATGGGTCAGATGACCCTTCCCTGAGTCATGTACATCAATATTCTGATCTGTGAAAACTGTCACAGTTCAGTACGGGTCAGCTGACCCTTCCATGAGTCATGTACATCACTATTCTGATCTGTGAAAACTTTCACAGTTCAGTACGGGTCCGTTTTTACAGATCAGAATAGTGATGTTAGTAACCAAGGGAAGGGTCAGCTGACACGTACTGAACTGTGAAAGTTTTCACAGATCATAATAGTGATGTTAGTGACTCAGGGAAGAGTCAGCTGACCTGTAGTGAACTGTGAAAGTTTTCACAAATCAAAATAGTGATGTAAATGAATCAGGGAAGAGTTAATGACCAACTGCACTGTGAAATGTTTCAGATCAGAATAGTTAAGGGATCAAGAAAGGGTTAACTGACAAAAGCTTATCTGTGAAACTTTTGCAAATCAGAATATTGAAGCCAAGCACTCAAGGAAAGGTACAACAACCAAACTTTATTGTCAAACAAAGTGTACAATTGTATATGTGTATGTGCTCATTTACCTAATGACTTGGAAACCGTTATTCACAGGAACAGCACCGAATGACATTATTATAGGCTACAAAAAACGGGGGGCAGAGCAAAGAGAAACACTGCCACGTGATAAAATGCTATTGTGAAAGTTTTCACAAATCGAGCTTGACCTAAATCAATGTTTTTGTATTCCAGCAGTCTGCGTGTTTATTGGTAACAGATGTTAAACATGAAGAACGCCTATTCCTTACTAGTGGACCTACCAAGGGGTTTACTGGAAAATAACTTTATTGTGAAAAAATTCACAGATCAAGCTGGTGATGACGACACCGGTTTCATTCCTCTAAGTGTCCAACTTTTGGAGCTATAGGCATTATAAAATTAAGAGTCACTATGAAAAAAAAAACCTGATTTCGGCCTGAAGGACAGCGTCACCTGAATTCACAAATCATGGAGAACGATATTCGGTATTATTTGCATGTCTATGACAGCGCACTGCGTATTTATAGCCAAAAGAAATATGAATATCAAACCGCAAACTATCTTTACAGCGGTCTCATACCATGCACAAGAAAAACACTTGAACTGGGCTCAGTGGTCTGTACAATGACCATTGTGCATTTTGAGTTGGAGCCTCTGATGGGGTGCAAAGGCTGAGGAAAAAAAGGCATTGAGAGTTGAGTATCTTGATATGACTCAGAAAAAGAGAGAACATGACTTCAATTTTATAGGGTTGGTACGAAACCCGGTACCAATATGGCACCGGTACCAATGTAACCGGTATGTACTAGAACCGAATCAGAAAGCAGATTACGGTGCCTCATTTCGGTGCCATGCCTGAGCGATCGATTGAAATATTTCCTCCGGTTCTCCGAAACGGACGTAAGAAGCATCATCACTGGCACCGCACGTGAAAAATAATTTCCCGACTGAGAAAATGCATGTGAACTCAAGTTGGAAAGCTCTAATAATACAAATCCAACACATCTTTGTAGTAACGAGAATGTCCATGTTGTTTTCACATTACGACTTAAAAGCACAACTCGTGAAATGAGAGCATCCGAGGAGCGCGTAAATGCAGTAATTACACTTGCTCTGATGGCAGCAGGTAGCCTTCCATTAACTAAGCTAAACATGCTTAAATTAAAAAGCCTAAAGCTAAACCTCCCTTGTGTTCACATTTCTAAACCTGTTGTCCAACAAAAGAGAACATTATAACCTTTTTACTCCACAACACCAGTCAAATGCTTCCTTTTGTGATCTGATGAGGCTTCTTGTCACAGAATGAGGCAAAAAATATGCTACTTTAAAAAGAATACATCGATTAGCAATAAATTAGGGTGACCATACGTCCTCTTTTACCTGACATGATTCTTTTTTGGCCTACAAAAATGCGTCGCTGGGATTTCGTAATGACACAAAGTGTCCGGGATTTCGGCGTTGTTCTATCACTCCGATGAATCTCTGAATATGGCCGCCTGTTCCCACGATTTTCGTGTCCACTCTTTTAAACATTCTAATATTGTGTATAATTTTCGGATGTGTTCTTATGGCGGCGCATCAGGGAGCCGCTCTCAGGATGCGGTGTATTTAAATATTGTTGAATGAGCGTTTGCGCCGTTTACTTTCACTTTCAATTTCGCGATCACACGCACTCTGTGTAAAGGAAGCACATCTTACAAGATAAGATATTTGTCAATGAGCTCAGAATCTGTTGAGCAATACTCCAGCATGGTCTTGTCAGTCAATTCCTTATTCTCGACCTGTGATCAGTCAAAAAGCTGACTCCAGTAGCTCTTGTTGGATGCAGTGTTGCCAAGTCTGCGTTTTTTCCACAGAACTGGGCTACTTTTAAACTGTTGCCATGGGTTGCAGGTTTGAAATATTGCATAAATTACATTTGACTGAAATGCTTGTATTGAAACATTTTGCATTCTACCTATGATAAAACTTTCATGGTCTTCTATATTAACTGTTCCCTCCTGGTGGAATGACCTGCCCAACTCTATCCAAGCAGCTGAGTCCTTAATATTTCAAGAAACGGCTGAAAACACATCCCTTTCATATTCATTTGACCCTCTAACATTTGCACTCTCTAATCTATTGCTATTAGGAATTTATCTTGACCTATACATTTGCACTCTCTATTCTATTTCATTCTAATGGACAATCTTTTTGGGGGGAATTTTTAGTATTTATTTCTTTTTTAATAAGTATCGGTCAGGCACCGGTACCGTTTTAAAAGGATCGATTTGGCACCGGTATCGTAAAAAAAAAAAAACGATACCCAACCGATTTTACATGACTACAACCACAATATTTATTTGAGAGACCTGTGTGATCATTTTAACAATAATACCACACAAAGGTGAAAATGTTCCATGGTTTAACTCACCTTCATGTTGTTCTAAACCTGTAAGATTTAATTTCATCCATTGAACATATAAGGAGAAATTTAACACAATCAATGATTTCTGAAGGATCATGTGACACTGAAGACTGGAGTAATGATGCTGAAAATTCAGCTTTGCATTACAAATAAATTACAATTTTTCGAAGAATAAAAGAAAAGAAAAGAAAAATTTGTTCACAAATCGAAAACATTGCAACAGGTTTGGAAAGACTTGAAGATAAGGAAATAATAAAAGAATTTTCATTTTTGGGTGAACTATCCCTTTTAAAAGCAAATACTATTTTTTGAAAGCATAGGAAACCAAAAAGATTACCCACAATGCATTTTTATGAAGATTACCTTAATAGAAGCTCCCGCAAAACGGCTTAGCTGCTTGATATGCTGTCCTTTCTTTCCAATAAGGGCTCCTACTGCTTGAGCTGGGATGTACACGTGGACGGTCTCCTGTTCAGAGGCCTGGGTTAGGGACAAAAAAAAATGAATAACTGCTTAGACCGTCACACCACAACATATGGTGAACGCCACAAAAGAGAATTGCGTTAACCGACCATAATAAGGTAATGATGCCACAGAGGCCTAGTTTATGTGACATCAATATCTATGATTTTTTCAAATAATGAATAGTGACAAAATTGGTCGTACCCCAATAGGGCCATAGGGGGACCCAGGCACAGAGTTTCCGAGGGAAGGAGGTGGCATGGCAGAGGATGGCGGGAAGAGGCCGATTGCTCCCAGGTTTAGCCCAGGGATCAGGTGGGTCTGTTGCTGGATGAAGGCGGAATAGATTTTCAGATTAGGATTAAAATTCATGTTTATTGGCCAAATAAGCTACACTTACAATAAAGTCTTCTCTATTTTTGTGTTCCTACACATTTTTCTCTCTTATACAAACTCACATTCATGGCAGCGATGTCATTGTCATATGCCTCCCGCACTTTCTTCATGATTTCCTGTTCTGCCAGGCAGCACGCTTCGATCGAGCCCTTCACCGTAATTGTCCTCTCTGGGTTATAAAGGGTCAGATCCTGCAGTCTGCGTGAAGAGACATTCAGAAAAAAAAATCATGTTAAGAGCACTCAGTAGAAAATTAGGCCACTGGTTTAGTTTTGTGTTTGTGTCCTTTCTTTGCTTACGGTGAAATTGTGATCTTGGTATCAGTGTCTTGCTCCACTTTCTTCAGGTTGCGTCCCTCTTTGCCAATCAAACGGCCAACAAAGTTGTTGTGAGCAAGAACCTTCAGAGGCACCTCATCAGCACTACCAGAAATGAACAGTATCTGTTAATACTGATCTGAGAACAGACATGACCCAACAATGACCTTTCAATGAACTGTAGGTTCAGAAACAAAATCGAAAGTTTGGGGTTTAACACTTTAAAAGTTTAACACTGTAAAGCTGCTTCGACGCAATCTGTATTGTATAAAGCGCTATATAAATAAAGGTGACTTGACATTGTGATATAATATTACAAATAAAAATAACTGTCTTCTACTTTAATGTATTTTAAAATGTACTTTATTCCTGTGATGTCAACGCTGAATTTTCAACATCATTACTCCAGTCTTCAGTGTCACATGATCCTTCAGAAATCATTCTAATATGCTGATTTGCTGCTCAAGAAAACAATTTCTTATTACTATCAATGCTGAAAACAGCTGTGATGCTTAATATTTCTGTGGAAACGGGATTTGTTTTAAACCAATATAAAGTTCAAAATAAGAGCACTCATTTGAAATATAAATCTTTTGTAACAGTGTAAAAAGTCTTTGATTATTAATGAATAAAAGTACTAATTTATTTATTTATTAAAAAAAACGTACTGACCCAAACTTATGAATAGTATTCTAAATATGCATTTATATACAGTGGACATTATTACTTTACTACTTATATATTTAAAGAAAAAATTTAATGGTGTAAGGGATGACTGTTCTTGTTGCGATTGTCCTAGATACTAACGTTTTGGTGTCCTTGGCCTCCTGGATCATGATTTCCAAGATCATGCGGCAGGCAGCTGAACAGCCCTCTGGGGTAGAATGGATACTTATGGGCTTTTCAGCGGCACCTGCATTCTCTTTACGATGCACATCGATCCTGAGAGATGAGAGGGCAGTATCGTAAAGGTTATGCAATGAACAGTGTAAAATATAAAAAGGCACAAGACCAAAAACAAAAAAAAAAAAAATCATACAGGTTTGATGTGACATGAGGGTGAACTATTCTATTCTAACTATTTTAAATTAAATTAGTTTCTTTTCAATTCCTCAATCACTCACTTGCTCTGAGTTTGCTTGGTGATGTTACGGATGGTGGCGCCCTCCTTGCCGATAATGGCACCCACGTATTGCGTGGGCACCAGCAGCCTGAGAGGGACGTCGGGATGGTGATGTTTGTTGGGGATTCGAGAACCAGGTGACGTCTGGCGGGAGTTTCCTCGCGGACCATATCCGGGACGACGGCCGTTGTCTGGGCCTCGTTGAGAGTCGACATCAGAGTTTTCGTCAGGGATGTATGAAACACGCAGGGCGTTGTTCTCAAACTGGTAACCGTTGAGCTTCTGGATTGCCCTGGAAAAACCATGAATGATATGCATGAATAAGGGTTTATGACAGTATCTTGGGAGAAAATGTCACTGTGGTGTGGATGAATGCTGACTGCTGTACAAAATGTACTAAATGGTTATTAAATAACATTACAAATGAATCCGATGAAGAATCCAGACTCACAGATCTCATTTTTAGCCAACCTGAATAAAGCTTGCAAAGCAGCTGAATCACCAGTAGGTGTCAGCCGCAAACAAGGAAAAACCATAATGAGAGCACACATGCTTTGTGGTGACTGTTTAATCTGATTATGATATTACAGAAAGACAAGTGATTTTAAAGTTGAAATATGTCATTCTTATGTAACAATTTTTATCGCATCTTAATATGCACAGACAGCCTTTTGTAGTTTTTTTTTAAAACTAAAAATTGTATACACAGTGGTTACACCGTTAAAAACATTCAGAATAAAGACCAACCCAGCACAGCGGCATGTGTGAGTTCGAGGAGAGGATCTGTTTGTCCGAACAACGCCAGACAAGGGAAATCTATTTGACAAAAGTCAGTATTTTTGCAATTCCATTTGGACACTTCAGCTTTTAAATGAAGGTTTCAGGGGAAAGTTCACTCACTGTCTAGCCTGCTCCCGTGTCTCATATGTGACGTTCACAACTGCAGTCTCACTCTCTGTATTCACTAGGGAAAAAATAAGAACAGAGAAAGAGAGTGTAAATAACTATAATTTTTGCATCTCTATTGACGCTGTAAAAGCACTTGCATTTCCAGGTATTCCGTATGATTTTTTTAAATATATTTTAGACACAAGTAATACAAATTGTTGTATTATTCCATTAGTATTACTCAAAACTATTTACCTTGTTCACAGTTCTCAACAGTTCCATACTGGACAAGCAGACCATCAAGAACCTACAATGGATAAAAGACAATGAAATGAATTTACTTAAAATTGTAGCAACCAACAATGCACCTGCTGACTGAATCGGTTTCACACAAGAGTTATAGAATTAAATGAGCGTATAGTTCATTTAATGAAGTTACCCAGGTTGCTCTCTTCAAAAATGACAAGTTTAAACAATTTTAAAAAAAATCATTTTATTCTGTATTACAGAAATATCCTAACTCAGAATCCTATCTTATCTGTTTAGTAACCATGCTAATTTCACTTAAGAATTCTGAACTTTCAAATCTCGTGTCAAGAATTAAGATAGGAAGTTTCTGTAATGTTAAAAAAAATGTCACAAACTCAGATTAAAACTTGTCCCAAACCAGGTGTGTATTTTGTGTATGATAGTAGGCTTAATTTCTCCATACAAAACTTAATATCTGTCAAACTGAACTACATTAAAACCTGGTTGGCATCAGACTGGTTTTTGCCACCAAGGGGTCACTTCCTAGTGGCTGACGCAAGTGGCTGGCAGAAGTGGGGCCTGCTGGAGAAGTGCCAAGAGAGACCCCGCCCCGCAAGAACAACAGTCAGCCAGTACAACAACCGTCGGAGAAAACATGTACTGTGCCACGCCTCAGTGCACACACACACACACAACCACACACACACACACACACACACACACCACACACACACAGAGGTATGGTGATGTGTAACTAAGAATCACAAACAGATCACCTAAAACTGAATGGAATGGATAAAAACTTGGAGTTTACATCTAGCATCAGGCATGCCCTTGCCCGAAATGAGGGAAAGCCAAACTTTGGTATTCTGAGCAGTAAACAGACGCATTGCGAAAATATTAAAATAAACAAAAATATATATTTTCTTGTTTTTTTTTTTTGTGGTTTGTTTGGAAAACATATTTAACATTTAAAATAGACTTTTAATGAAATACTTTAATTCGTTTTTAATGAATAAATACTGATTTTCAAAAGTAATTTTGTTGATGTTAAAATACTTGTATAAATATTTAAAGAGATCTATTACATGTAGCTTAATTTTCTAGAAGAAGAGCAAAACTGTAGTACCTTAGTGGCACTATTAAAACATGCATTTTTGTTTTTCATTGGGATTATCTGTTTGTCCAACCAATGTAAAATTTTTGCAATTTCCCTTTGGTGACTAACATTAACAACATAAACATTTACATCCGGAATGTTTTCTACGTCATACTTAAAATAATGTCTATGAATCGAGAAGAATCATCAAGTACACAATAATTTATTCTAGGATTATGCTTTAATCTGTCTGAAAAAAACGGAAAACATCCTTAAGAGCAACCCTGGCACTTTGGCAGAATTCTTGGGTGATGAGCTGTTGCGTGTTGATTGAGAAAAACTGAAGTTTGAAGTCGAAGAAGTCACACCCAGACTCACCTCCCACTGTAGGTGTGGCGGAATGTTTCTGATCTGGAGTTTTCTGGTCCTGTAGAGCGAGAAAGAAAAAAAGAAAAGAAAAAAACAGAAAAATTAGATTTAGAGAAGGCTTCCTCACCAACTTTGCTTCATGAAACAAGAGCAGTCAATATATCCAATACAAAACTAATGAGAGTAGCGGTTACAGCCGCAGACATCTTCAACAAAAACTGCTCTCAAGTTTACACCCACAATCACATAAAACCTAATTATACTAACGACACCTAACATCATCCAAATGCTGATTTACACTGACAGCTAGCGTTCAGAAAGGTCCTGGTCTTGTCTATATCTAAATGATGTGGAAAGAGATGCATGGAAAGGTGAAAGTCAAAGTCAGAACAGGGATAAATCCACCTGAATGGTAACTTCCATCATAAATGATACTTAATTTTAGCTCTGATATGAAAATGTTCATCCTTTCACATGCCATAAGAATGAACAGATATAAATTAAGTTCTTGAGGAAAATTTTAACACTGTAATTATGAGCTGAATTTTTTTTTTAAACAACTACTTTTGTCTGCTGATCAACAGCTTTATGGACAGCATGCAAAAATATTTTAAAGTCTTGTTTAAAACATGTTTTAATTAATGTAATATTTGCATTCATCTTGTTTTCATATGAATTTGAAAAAAACCTTTAATGCAATTTTCAAGAAAAGTTTCAGTTTGGTGTAAAAAAATTACATTTTCCATAACCTTGAATGTGAGTGTAAAACAGGAATCTCAGCACACACTGAAACATCTTAATCAGCATTTCCAAAATGTTTTGCAAGTCGTCCCCCCCCCCCCAAAGTAAATTTTTCTTTCCTTTTTTTTGGAGAGTTGCACCGCATACCTCGTAACAAAAACCAATTATTAAACTAAACTAAAAACTACAAAAATATTACTAAAAAATAAATTAGGTGAACTGTAATTGAGAAATTAAAATGTGCTCATTACAAAAGAATGGTATTCAAGTCATTGCATTTAACACATTCATGATTTATTTTTAATGACACTTAAAAAACCTGATAAAATATATATCTTGAATGCGATGCAAGTCACTCAAGATAAAAGTATAATTGTACATGCATATAAATGCAAACATAAACAGTAGATCTGGATCAGTCCAGAACTTTGACATGGTGTAACACTACGTGGATAAACCTTAACAAGAATGTGTTGATTGTAGAATATAATTCTAATATGAAGAATTTATGTTCATAAATTAACACCATGTATTATTTCAAAATCGAAGACAGGACCTGTGAGGTTAGACAAAACATCTCAAAATGATCTAGAAGAAGGTATTATTTAAAGGTAGATTAAACACTATATTATCACTACTATTATTATTATATATTAAACAAGATGCCTGGGCGCTCATGGAAGCGAGGTGGGAGAGAGAGAGAGAAGAGATCTGAGGGCTTATTAAAATAGACACGTGTATGTTTCATGAGCTGCCCGTGGTGTGTGTGTGGTGGAAGCATCCAAACTCATCGCGAGAAAGAGAGAGCGAGAAAAACAAAGAAATGCAAGTAACTACAGCAATGTCCAAGCAATGCAAGGCTTGGAGAAAAAAAAAAAAAGAAGGAAAATGAGTGAATCAACTATAAAGTCCAATAGAGAACTGCAGCATGGCATTGCTCCATCACCATAACAATGACACAATTATAAGGAGACCTGATAACCTACACAAAGCTGTAGCACTCTGGAACCTCTAGAGAGCGTAGTAGCAAACGTTTGAAGCAATGCATGCGTTTAGGATCAAGGAGGAAAATGGATGCCAAAGGTCATGTGGGAGGGGCAACTCTTTTCTGGCAACTGAGAGTAGAAACCCTAAAGAACTCTGAACTCCGGAAGGTTGACGCCCACTGGTTGACAAGCAGAGAAAATGGCGCCGTTTGCCCGCCTTCAACTTCCCTTCATGCAAATGGCGGGCAAAACAGCCAATCAGGGAACAAAGAATCCTGCAAGGGTGTTTCACACCACAGAGACCAGCAATGCGAGCATGTCTAAGCCAAATGAAACCAATTGAAATCATGCATTGTCCAATCTTGAAAATGGCCGTGCAGATTTGGAGGCCTTAAAGCACTTATTATGTACTTTCTTTTTCATTGGCTTCCAAGATCAGGAGAAATGCAACACGACTTCATGTGTGTTTTAAGTAAATTAAGACCAGGAAAGCACCAAAAGGTACTTCAAATGTTAACAAAAGGCAAAGGCCACACAAACACGATGGGTGAGACCACCAATCTGTTCGATCAATCACCTCGTTCCCAATCCCATCCCCCAACCTGACGCTTCCACATCCCACCCACATTCACCCTCAACAGAGTTTTTCAGCCCCACCCCCACTGATAAAAAACATCCCTTCTTGTTTGCCACCTTTGAACCCGTTTAAACCCATCGTGTCAAGTCCCACCAAGTCTCTGACCACTTTGATTGGTCAACAACGGCGTGGAAATGAAAGATTCAGATGAAAGAGGTGAGGAGGACTGACTCCGTTTTTTGGTCTCATTTTTCATTGTTTAGAGATGAAAACAGGCTTAAAATTTTGCGTTACTCAATTTACCTGTTGTGCAGCAGGCCTTAAATCCAGCCATGTAGCAGTGGATGATGGGACACCAACCACAGAACCAAATCTGTTAACATGCTCACATTCTCCAGAAAGAATTGCATGGGATTTCTCTGTATTTTATGGCGTGGCAAATAAAATCTATGTTTAGATTTGGCTTTAGTTAAAATGGGAATCTCAACACACGCTGAAACATAGCAAGTTCAATCACACAGCACTAAAAGACAATAAAAATGCTCATAAAAAGACCAAATAACAAGAACAGAAAAAAGGAGATTCACCCCTTACAAGGGTCAAAGGTGAGGACTCTATAGGCAAGCGAATAGCATAAGGGGGAGGGTGTGTGTATGTTAGGGTGAGGGTTGGTATGTGGTATTGTCCTATAGGAGCTGTATGGGTCAGCCACGCATTATTGAAGTTTACTCCTATCTTGAACTTGTGAATGTAAAAAAAAAAAAAAAAGATATGACTATATGCCCTGAGATAGGATGTCCCAAAGAATATAGCAAGAGTTTGCGATGTGCTTTTAATAAAATAATAATATAATCATAAAATAATCCATAAAGCTCACTCTTTTAGTAGAAACATACTAGCTTGAACATCAGCAAAACCCTGTTCTGCACACACAGCATCACATGAGCCGCCCCAAAAAAACCTTGAAGGGAAAGAGCTATATGTCTTGACACAGTTAAGCACATTCAGTTCCTCCACGCACCACGCAGACGTACTTAAACACAAACACGTTTACTTTGCTATCTAAATGAGGGCATGCCATAAACTACCAATCAAACCATTGGGGTCAGTAAGAATTTTTTTGTAAATTAGTACTTTTATTCTGCAAGGATGCACTAAATCACAGTTTCCACAAAAATAAGAAAGGGCATAAATCTTACCAACATTGATAATAATAAGAAATGTTTCTTGAGCAGCCAATTAGCACATTAGAATGGTTTCTGAAGGATCATGCACTGTAATTATAACTGCAAAATATTGTAAAAATGCTACAGAAAAAAAAACCTTGTTAATAGGTTATACTACATATACAGGGAAAAAAACTGTAAAAGATCTAACTGGACATTTCATGTTTACAGTAAAATACTGTTAAATGTACAGCTTTTAGAAGTAATCAAATTATAATTTACAGTGAAAGAATGTAAACTGATATTCCCAGAATTCCCTGTGTGACACTTCACATTTGAAAGTATTTTGTTTAAATAATTTTGTTTCTTAATAGTTTTTTTTTAATCAGTTATGCACATTTGGGTTTTATGTTACAGCTTCTGATTAATGTACGTTTATTGTAAATTACAGTTTTACACTGTAAATGTTTATTTTTTTTACAGAATTATTCTGGCAACAACAGTGATTTTTTTTCCCAGTGTGTGACACTGAAGACTTGAGTAATGACTTCTGAAAACTCAGCTTTGCTAACAAAGAAACTACATTTTAAAATATATATTTAAAAGTAAAGTTATTTCAAATTGTAATAATGTTTCACAATATTATTTATACTGTGCTTTTAGAAATAAATGCAGCACAAGAGACTTTTTCACCCAAAAACATCACACTTTGAATGATGATATGCAAATCAGCATGTATTTTACTATTTTATTAATTTTAATGTATTTTAAGATATTTAATTTGTTAATATTATAGCTATGTAATGTTTAAAATGTTTTATATATACACTACAATTTCTATTTAATAAATTTCGTAATATATGAAATTAAAATTAGTTATGCGGTCTTTTTTTAACTATTTCTAGAGACAGCTATAGCCAAGTAATACACACACACACCACACCACACACACACCACACACACACACACACCACACACACAAAGCAGGTGCAACAGTACCTTGCTAAATATCAGCAAGACCTCCAGCATAACCAGATGCATGGCTTGGAGGAATCAGCAGGGCTCTTTTAATCAGATATAGACATATTCCATATCTTAAATTCACAAACATACTCTAAAACACTGGCATATCAAAAACACAAACTCTCACACACATGTACATTGTCTGCTGCCTATATCCCTTACATGCTAGTTTTCTAGTTTGTCTTATATGATAAATCATAAAAATATAAGTATTAATAAAAATTAAAGCATAACAGAATTGACAGTGCGGTATCTAAAACTTCTTTAAAAGGATTATGAAAATGATCAAGCAATAAGCAAAACTGCTACTCCCATGCTCGTACAAGACACACTCGCAATCTAAACATTTAAACAAACAACCCCACAGTGCAGAGAACAAATGTGTCACACACACACACAGACAGACTCCTACACCATCAGCATACACAGGTGCATGCCAGTGTAAGACTGTATGAAACGCGCTAAAACCCACCAAACCACTTCTGATGAGCACAGGCCTGTCAAAATAGAAGAAAAGACACAAAACTGGAAGACAAATGCGTGTTGTCGAGGATAATAAACGTGCTTCCCAAAACATTGCTCTCCATTTAGTCTCAACGGATACATTGTATTAAAAAAGTGAACTGTGTCTATTCTACAAGCTTTACCATGCAATCATCTTAAAAGCTTTAGACAATGGGAATTCTTTTCTGTCAACTGTGTATTATGTGGTATTTTTATTTTATTTTATTTTTTACAGAGTAACACTTGTTGGAGAAAAGAGCCAGGAGAAATACAGGGAGCTACAATATTTTGACCAACAATTGTCAATGGAGATAAAATCAAAAGGTTAATGTGATTTGTAGTTTACATTACCGTACATTTAGGTCAGTGTCTCCATTTCAAAGGGCAAGCAGTGGCATTTAATTATGGGACTTAAAACTACAGAACGTAGTGATTTAACACTAATTAACCATTCGAGGTCCACCGTGCGACAGGTCCAACAGGAAACAGAGTACACAGGAAGTCAAAAATCACCCTTTAGAAGTCACAACCCTCATCGAGCAACTTCCTGTCTTGCTTTCAGCCGTTTCCACCTCAGCCAATGAGAGGTGAAGCTGATTTAAAAACGGCGGAAGGGCAGATAAACAGAAAGAGAGAGAATATGCCAGCAAGAAAAGAGCATTCACTTGTATTCCTTAACCCCTCCTCCATAACTTACACATTCATGCATCTCACACACATATATTCACTGCTTTATGTTTTTATTTCTAGTATGGGCTGGAATGTAACTCTTTGCAAAGCAGCTGATTATGGATACCTGAATTACAAGACTACAAAATATAAATTTAAATCTAAGTCGCCAATGTTTTTGGAGCTACATAACGAGTTTAGGGTAAGATGTACACATAATATACAGTGCTAATCAATAAATCAACCTAATTTTCCTCATAATTTTTCCACATATTCAAGTAGCAAATATTCAACTTGTACTTGCCCATAATTCAATTGCATTTGGGCTTTAGAGGGATCTGAAATTAAATTGCATCCCGGATTCTTTCTAAAACATTTAGGAGAGGCTACAAATCCTTCAAATGAAGCACGCGGAACTCATCATGCAGGTAATGGAGTCAGTTCAACCAGTGTTGCAATTTTTTCAGCATTTACTTAAAAAATTCTCCAAAACGAACTTTGTTAAATAAAAAGCAAAAATCAAAAGGACTTGTGAAACCTACAATTTGGGCTAAAAAGACTATTGGTTTGAACACTACTACTACGAAGTAAAAAAAAAAAAGAAAAAAAAGTGTTTTTTTAAAAATACATATAGAAGAGTTGGGTTCCAAAACGATATAAATAAATTTATTGATTAATTGAGTAAAAAATGTGTTTATTTACCAAGAAGTGGCAAGATGAAACACCACATTTCTGTTTCAAAACTTTAACATAGATGACTTAGGTCTTAACAGTAACAATTAAAAATCCAGATTAGTTTTCAAAGATTTATTATAAACTTTATGATTTTTCCCCAAAAGCAATAAATCCATTGGACTCAAATGAAAGGTATTTTTCATAAAAAAAACAAAGTGGGATGCTTTAAGGAAAATGTATAGCCAATGTTAGTAATAGGCCTAAAATAAAAATAACCTTTTGTTTTCATAAAAAAAAAAAAAAAGCGAAATATATCTGGCTTAAATAATTAAACTAACAGATTTAAAACAGAAGTGTGGCGCTCCCCCCAGCGCCAGCGCACATAAACAAGTTTTTTGTTATAGTTTCAGCTGTTCGATCGCACCGGCGCCTCGCGCGCACACACCCCACATGTTCTAGCAATTCAAACTTACATCGCAGTTCTTTCATTATCAAAATAAAATACAGTCAACCAAACATATAAAAGGTTTCACTGGTCAGTTTAAATAGACCGTAGTACCGGTCCACTCTGCTGTTATGCCATGGACTTTTTTGCTTATGTGAAGAGGATGATCTTTTCCGTTTATATGTGAATGCGTGTAAAGTACAAGCCTAGTTTACATTATAAATAATAGTTTAACATTCAAATACATTATGAATATGGAAACATTTCGATTTGTGCCGAATGAGACATGAGCAATAAGCTCCAAATACATCTAGCCAAACCCACACTCGCTCCGTCTCGTACACACATGCACTGTAAATGCCGGATTTTTAAAAACAAATAGGCCTTCCGCAACGCAAAAAATTCAAAATCTGACATTTTCCGGATCAGGATCCAGCAGGATCAAATTAAGTGCTTGTCATAATACTCGCATGATAATGTTTGATGTGAGCAACAGCGTGTTTTGCTGCAGCAGTGACGATGGAAGCGGTTCACTGACTGCGCAGCACAGCCACACGCGCCACAGTTACGTTTGGGATCATTTTATTTTTAATGCCATAATGTCTGTTGAAAACATTGCAATAGTGTTTTAAAACACAACAACGAGCACCACGAAACCATTTAAAGAGGCGCGTTCAGCGGTCTCCGTGAAGGGATAGGAAACAGTCAACAAAGTAAAATTCTCAAACGAGCTCTCTTCATTTTATCTAATGATCATAATCACATCTATTCATTTTACGATCCTGCTACTAGCATTTTATTCAGAATAAAACCCCTTTAATTCGGGTGAGAAAGCTGTTTTTTTTTGAGTGACTTTTGCACAAACTGTCATCCTGCAATAGACGCATTTTGCAGTATTAAGGTTAACGATTAATCGATTAATTGATCGTCAATTTAAGCGACGATCGATCATGGAAATGATCGAAAATTGACATCCCTAATTACAACAACAAAAGAAAATTTCATCATGAACATACATGAACAACAATATCACATTAAACCACAGAAATTCCAAAAGTGCATTCATCTCTGCAATGTAATTACATTAGTTTGACTTAGTGCTATATGCTTATTAACAAAAACATAAATGGCATTAATAAAAACACTTACACTGACAAGCTACGTAATATCGCGTTCATATTCGAATGTGACTCATCTGGGATTATGAACGTGATATAGCAGTGATCTAAGGCTCTGTGTATTAAATGCCACTCCATCTGAAAGAAGGTGATGGCGATTTACTACTAATCACGGAACCGGTTTTACTGATGAGATGCGCATGACAGTCACATGCGATTTATCGTGCAACCCTTGTTTGTTGATCACAAAGTACAAGTAGATGAGGAAAACTAGGAAGCCGGGTGTATTCAAAGTGCCGCCATTACTGTCTAGAGTACGTGGAATGGTGCGCTGTGATTGGTTGAGCGGATATATCGCATTCTGCAGAGAAGGGAGACTGGCGTTTGTCACAGTTTGGAAAAAAAGGGAGAAAACATGACAGAATAACTCGGCAGATATTTGCGTAAAATTAAAAGTTGACTTTTCAATACCGACCAGATACAATACTGATTTTGGCGGAAACTACATTTTTTCAAAAATGGCGTTAGCCGTTTTGGAACCAAACTCTTCATTTTCAAATACAAATGCATGATAAAGGAACATACAAAAATATAATATTTCTTTAATATAAATCAACTAGCAAAAGGGGAAGCTGACTGTGATTACTCCGCACCGCAAAGTTTATATTTATAACTTTGTAGAAATATTTCCCTCCAAGAACAGTTTGCTACACACAGCACCTGAAGAAAAAAAAAACACGGAAGTGTAATTTTTACTAGGCTAATTAAAATAATGTAAATTAGAGTAACATATGATTAAGTAAAATATAATAATTCTAAGCAAACTGAGATGAATAAATAATGCTTCAGTTTCTTTCAATAATCAGCTCTCTTTTATAATAATATATTATTATTGTATTAATAAATCACATTTAAAAGTCCAAATCTAATCAGTCTCCCAAAAACACAAAATACTATTCAACACCACTAAAGTCAGTCATGAAATATATAAATGTATATATACAGCCCAAACTGAAATTACGCAAAGCTAAACCACCTTTTTAACATGATGCACTGACAGTGGTACGCAGACGAGAGACATGAAACAGAACTTCAGTCAGTAAACTGCCAGCGGAGCTTCGTACAGCAAGGCCTCTGTAGCCAACACTGAAAATGGCGGGTAAGTGTGGGAGGGGAAGGGGCGGATCCTAAGTTCCACACACCTCCCTTTCCCGCTCTCTGCGAAACTACGAGTCCACGGAGGGACGTTGTAAGCGGTTTAAGGTCTAGATGGACGTGGAGGTTCCTCAAGTCAATGAAAACATCCTCGTGATGAAGTTAAGGAGCTCAACTTGGTGGCCGTGCAGAAAGCTATAGGTGCGAGGCATCACTGGAGATACCCGGGGGACTAGACGTGGTGGTTCCAGGCGCTGAATGGAACAGCAAGGGTTAAGCCATAAATCAAAGTGGTATAGAGAGAAGCAGCGATGGTGAGACAACTTCACCAGAAATAACAGACGTCCCATCCCCCCTTTTTCCTGCCTTCTTCTCACTCCGTTTCTCGTTCCCTCTTTCTACACTCCTCCCTGTGGAGCTTTCTGCTCTGTATTACCTGATAGGCCTTCCCTCCCCCTCGCCGCTCCACTTTTTTCCCCTTGCCCTATTCCTCTGAGAGGTGAAAGGTCACTCCCCAAGCTTAGCAATCATCACATGCTGATGCAACCCGTAACATACCAGAAGAAGAGAGCAAGGGGGCAATATATTGCTTACTGCCGGCCCCAGCAATACAGTCGTATAACAATGAAACCAATAAAAATAAATCTCCCGCCTCTAAGAGGTGCCTCTTGCCATTGAACACTGGTACTGGCCAATAGCATGGCAGTAGTGGACAAAGTCTATATTAAACCGTCAAATCTGGGACTTGAGCCTCAGGCACTTTTGAGTCAAGTTACAGATTTATTTATTGAATTAAATAACTGCTTAAAAAGAAAAATAATGTGCTCAGAAACATTTTTAGTCTTTAAAATCATGAAATTGTGAGCAGGAGAAAGTGCAATAATGCATTCAACTAAAATGCCAACATTATAAACAGAGAAGTCATAAAACCCACACTCTATATATATTATTTTATATTATGTGTGTGTGTGTGTGTGGTGTGTGTGTGTGCGTGTGTGTATCCAAGTAGAAAGCAATATATATTTGCCATCAAAAGAGTCAAAGGTAACGAAGAGACAAAATTGTAGCTTATCTGATGCTAATAGAGCAGTGCCAGTAAATTTTTTATGCACTGGCAGAAAATATAAGAGTAAATATGTCTAGTTCCATGCCCAAAAGTGGACCAGGTGACAAAGGGTCTTTCTAAAATGGATTCGACCAAACCCAAAGGAGTGAGGAGCAAGTTTTTTATAGGGTTCCTATTATGCTTTTTCACTTTTTTAATTTTAGTCAGTGTGTAGTGTGTTTGTTTGGGCATTAAAAAGATCTAGAAATTTACAAATCTCAAAGTCCACTCCAAAGGATATATCGTTTTAAAAAAATCATTTTCAAGAACTACAACGAACGGCTTGTTTGGACTACAGCGTTTGTTTTCTGGGCTTTGGGATATCACAAAGCGGCTCATTAGAATATAAAAATAATTCCCGCCTACAGAAATTCGAAGGGTTGGGGGGTGGGGAGGGGAGGGGCCAGGTCGTGGTTAGAACGCTTGGTTGAGTGAGTGCGTCAGACGAGACGACGAAGAAGAAGTGCTGCTGCAGAGTTAGTGCATCAGAGAAAATGAAGAAGAAGAGCTGCTGTGCTGTAGCGTAAAATTTTCGGCATGTCTAGAACAATTCTTACAAGTACAACACGACGTTGCTGGGCGCCGCCGGTGTGCCTACACTCATATAAAATAAAGTATTTGAATTTTAAAGATGTGGCGCAACGCGACGCTGCGCTTCTCGTCTGGTGCTCGACCGCCTGAAATGCTGTTTTTTCACCTCCGTGCGCAAACGTCTTTGTTTGGGTTTCCGAAAGCAGATGATGTCAGGAAACAATGGTTGCAATTAATTTTTTTAACTCTGTCCATTATAACCCCAATTTGCTATTGTGGGCTGCGCATTTTACTGAGGACAGCTTCCACAACACGAGTGAGTACAGTGCCTGATTCGCCAAAAGCTTTTGTTGAAAGATGGAGCAAGGGGCAGTAATGAAACATTGTCTAAGCTGTTTGCCAATCACAACGCACTGGGACAGCTAACCAATCACAACACATTATCTTTTTCGGAAGGTGGACCTTCATCAAAACCATAACTAATCGAGCCTTTTGTGCCAGCCTGTGGAGAAAGGTATTTTAATAATGTAAAAATTATGTGAAAAATAATGCGTTTTTCGAACCACCAAGCATGAGAGCATGTTCTAGTACACTCCCAAAACAAAATCAAGACTTTGTAAAAGAGCATAATCGGACCCCTTTAAGGGCAAATCTTCTAAACAGCTGCAAGGATGTAAGCCAGATGTTTTGCAATTAGATATATTCAAATAAATCAAAATTATACGAATATTATTGAACCAATAAACTCCAAAAGAAGGTTAAAGCGAGAAAGACAACAATAAGGAACTGCTTTCATTACAAGCTACATCACAAAATGATGTCATTCTCCACATAAAGTAACAACACACACTGATTTGAGAGAGAGACAGAGAGCGAGAGAGAGAGAGAGATTGATGAACAGATAAACAGTTTAATACTTTTGTATTCACAACTTACGTGGCATGTTTTATAAAGTTCTTGCATATATATATATATATTTTTGCCTGCATGGTGCCTATTGGAGTATTATGATTTTTGCCTAAATTCTATTCTATCACAAAGCAGCATAGAATTGCAATAAAAAGTGTTTAATTAGGAAAGAATGTCCTCATTGTCATAAGCACAAAGCATTTGCTAGTTGAAAACAATTAAAATCTGCTAAAAATACATCAATTACAAGACCAACAATTCATCTTCACATTCTCGTTCTACAAATGATCTTGATGTACCAAACTCTTTAGCAATGATTTTAAATCTATACAATCCAAATTTAGAATCATTAGGCAAATAAATCACTGAAAGCAATTCCAAATTATTTGAAAATGTTTTTAGAGTTTAGAACTAAAATGATCTTCGACTTGCATGGGCCCAAGAGCATGGGGAAACCACTCTGCTTTTGGCTGCAAATGTTTAAGCATGTCAAAGTGTGCAGGGAGCGACATGCTCAGCTGAGAAATGCAAACGGCCTCCGAAACGGCAGCCGGTGGGGGTGAAGCGAAGAGAACCTGAGGTCCTTTCCTGCACATTATCATGTGAAACACCCCTCCCTCTCATCCGTCATCTTCTCTTTCTCTCTTGGCCATTTGACTGAGACCGAGAGCCATGGGGAATGGAGAGAGAGAGCGAGAGAGATATTTCATGTTATCGACAAAGAGTTTTGTCTGCAAGTAGTTCTCAACCTTGCATCTCAACCTTTGACCCCAATGTGGATGGGGAACGCTTTGGCCTGGACTTTAAAAAGAGCCTAGGGCAGGGGACTGGGGTTACTAGCAAACAATTGAACTTTTCAAAGAGGCTGCAGATTATGTTGAGGTATGGTGGTATAAAAAGGGGGAAGGGATTGCAGGACATAAAACAGCAAATATTAAAATCTTTATTAAATTTGTGGAGAGCTGCAAAAAACTCAAAATACTCGCACACAAAAAAAAAATCACTCTCAGCTGAACAGGCTGCCAGGCTTGTTGAAAAAGGGGCGTTGTCTGAATCATAATTCATCAGCAATAACAGAAGGAATTGTCTAAATGTTTTATTAGTAGCGCACACTAACATAATAGTAGCAACTCATCTCTTCTCGGCTTGTACGATATTTACGGAAACAGTGCGAAGCCCATCTAGTCTACTCGGAGAAAAGCAGCTCAAGCACGAGCGTGTTTGCGTCTTTCTAAAAATTCCATACGTATAGGCATTTCCCCCGCGGGTGGGGTTGGTTTGGTGGGTGGTATGTGAGAAACAACTGTAGAGACTAACAACTTAAGGATCCATTTAGTTTGCAAAGGCGATATGCCCTTAGTTTGGGTCAAAGTTCATGCTTCGCTCTGCTGTGCCCTACTCAGCGTGGAGAAGATGGAAGCGCTCGTGCGCCTCCATTTTGTGACTCGGGAGCAGAACACGGGACAGCATGACTTACTACAGAGTGAACAGACATAAAGTGAGCTCAATATGCCGAAATACATGTGCATTGTGATTCATTCACACACACACAGTTGTTTTACAAAGAACACGTACACGATTTAAGAATGACGCTAACTAACGAGACGCAATCTGACAAGCATCCTAACAGGCTGTAATAAATGAGGACTTTTGCACGCCAATCAAGTTCCTAAGCTAATTATAAATTACCCTGACATTACAGAGTTGAATAACATTTGATGAGTTTTTAATAAATCTGTGTAAAATTATTCCGCCCCCCGTCTCGTATGCTCGCCATTTCATGAAAGCCAAGTGTACAGTAAGAAATGAAATGGCAGATCGCATTTCAAAACACACTTGGTTCAGTTTCAAAAGTCACGAATCACCTTTGGGCTGCTTTTGGATAATACACAAGCTCACGATTTAATCAGACAAGCACACGTGTTCATTTTTTTTTTTTTAAGTTACTGTCTCGCGCGGTTTCATTTAGTGGCGAAAAAACGTAAGTTTTAGTCTATATTTCAATTGCTCATATTTAGTTTACATTTTTAAAGTAGCTAAACAATCTCAAATAAAAAAAAAGTCATATATATATATATATATATAATTATAGATATATCTATATATATATATCTCTATATAATATAGCCCTCTCATAATTCTTAATGTTTTACATAGCCGATGACAAGTTGACAAAGGTACAAGCCTAGCAAAGTTTAAACTGCTAGTTTGTGGATATCACGTATTTTGCATGAGAAGCGCGGTTAAAGAGAAAAGATCCTACGCAATTTAACAGTTACTTAACAGAGGGCTTTACATAAATATATATATATATCTATATGATATATAATTGAAAACAAATAAAAAGATGCTGTGACAAAATAACCGTCTCTGTAAAAGTTACCAAATAAAATATACAGTGAATCATGAAGCACACAATATAAATATGGGCACTAAAATTCACATACCCGCCATTTATTTTGGCAGCGTCTTTTGTTGTGTGGTTAAGCGTTTATCTATTTTATTTTCTAACCCCACTTTATCCAATGCGAACAGGTACGCGCGGATGTTTAGGTCAAGCAAACTTGTACAATTTGATTATCTCCGTCACAGCGCCGGGAAATCTGGTTCAGAGTGATGACATACACAGGCCTGCATGCATCTCAGCCATGTGAGCCAGTGTACCTTCAGCCATCTTCCACTGACAACGCCCAATTGCCACAATGAATCTCAGTCACATGAGCAGGCGCAGAATGTGCTAGAAAACTATAGGTACCCGATAGGAGCCGAATAAGCATCCACGTCAGCACAGGGCGAAATGTGGTATGTCGAAAGGCTGCTATTGCAAAACAAAGGACGTGCATATGTGAAAAGTGCGTTAGCCTACCTATGATAGAGCTATGTGACCTTAAAACAATCATGAAATGGCTAGCTCTAAGGTTGCTATTTTATTTGATGGTTTATTCAAACTCTAATATCACCCTCCTCTTTTAAACCGCAGTAGCCTATTATGTACTATTGTTGCACTGTATAGTGTCCGCTCGCTGGAATCAACGTGCATAATTACAGTACTGTATTCCGCATTAAACTCCAGTTACCAGCGCCTTTATTTGAGCCACATCGAACTAATGATGTCGAATGTGAGGATTTGCCTTTAGATCACTGCGCAAACGCTGGCGAGCTTCTCTGGATCACTCCCCTTTACGCACGCCGCGCTCCGGCTTCAGCTTCCCGCAGGCAGTGAGGGGGAGACCTGCCTTCATTCATAAAGTCAGCGGGCTACTCGAGAGTACTACAGCGCCGTGAAAGAGGCGGTGCGCGCAGTCACTACCGCCCACCGCCGAGGAACGGAGGGGGTTGGTAGAGAAGAGGAGATCTGCGCTGTGACGAGGAAACCGGGGGTGTGGAACGGAACAGAAACGGTCTCGTACAGAACCGAGCATCCACGCCGCAAGTGACACAACGCAGTGCACCTGACTCAGCACGGTTTAATAACGATTTTGGCACGATACGCTCTGCTTCCAGTGCTGTCCTCTGTAAGAGCACTGCTTGCAGCCAATGGATTTGCCGAGTTCTACCATAAAGATTAGCAAATGAATAGTTTCCCCATCAAGTCCTGGTAATAAAACGCGCAATAAAAAGCCTGGGAATAATTTCGAATACATTATTTCGTTCCAGTCTGAACGGATCTTGAATATTAGATTCATCTATGACTGTAAATGATTTATTCTTTCATACTCAAAGTAGCATATCTAGTTAAGAGTTGCAATCTATACAGGGTTTCAGCAGACTTGAACAAGTTAAATTTAAGACCTTTTTAATACCACTTATATGAAATTTAAGACCAAACGGAGCCGCCCCGCACCATGGAAATACACATTTTATTCCATACTATATGTATTATTTAATGTGTATAAATTAAAAAGAAAACAAAATATCAGTGTTGTAATGGTATTTATTACTACAATATACAGTGAACTTGTCATGTTAGCAGACAATATTCATACAAAATTATCCCCGCAAAATAAAGGCATCCTGAGATTGTGGTGGGGAGTAAACTAGTATTCTGAAGCAATATTTTCAATCAGTGTTTATCAGCTTACCTACTAATCTGATATTACCTTCAAAGGTCTATTTTTAACCTTTTAGATCTGATGCTGTCAATTAGTAACAATTTATCACTCAATTCATATAAACTATAGGGGTGCTTACCAGTCAGATTTAAATCATTTTACACTGCAAATAAGAATTTAACAACGGCAATAAAATTAATGTTATGAGATAATGTTTTAAATGCATTCTGAGTATACAAATAAGAAAGTTGAAAATGACATATTTTCAACATACATCTCTAACTGAATACCGTAAGCGGTACGTCATGATATGAGTGAGATTGAGTCATCATTCAAAATGATGAGTGGTGTATCTGGCGGCCTATTTCTTAAGGACTTTGTGGCAGCGACTCTAAAAGTTGTGTATTCTTATATTCTGTGTGGTGCGTCAGATAGTTTTAAATAGATGGGACCTTTATGGGCATTTTTACTTTTATAAAGCCATTTTTTCTATAAGTATGCATCATCTTTTGAGTCAAATTCTTAAATTAAATCAGTGACTAAGAATAGACATTGGGATGTTACAAGCAAAATTAAATCGGATCAACAAAAATTCATCCCCCTTTGCGATCAAGCCATAAGCTGCATATGAAGTGGCATTGAGATGTATTTACTCAACGATTAAAGCAGGCTTGAATGCATTTAACCTGCCGGGACAAATGCCCATAATAATGTTTTGATATTAAACATTAAAACATTGAATACTGGATTTGAAATAATAAAAAAAAATAAGATACTTTAAATGTGGAACTTAAAACCGCCAGTAGGTGGCAGTAAGACACTGTTAATAAGCGAGTCATTGCGAATGAACCTAATTATTTAAACGAGTGATTCATTCAGGAACGAAACTCGTGATGGGAAGTTGGGATCATTTTACCGACTCGGACCTTTGAGTCTCGTTCAGCAAAATGAACGAATCTTTTTTCGAGTCATTTCGTTCATTTTAGTAAAATATGATTAAAATTTTACGTGTTACTTCCCTAACACATCTACTACTTACGCAAACGTTGATCACACAACAAACAATACAAAACATAATGCTATAAGAAACAGAAAAGATTAA
The DNA here is from genome assembly GCA_018155175.1 of Sinocyclocheilus anophthalmus. Classification (NCBI taxonomy): domain Eukaryota; kingdom Metazoa; phylum Chordata; class Actinopteri; order Cypriniformes; family Cyprinidae; genus Sinocyclocheilus; species Sinocyclocheilus anophthalmus. The sequence goes on from JADLZN010012178.1 coordinate 216,597, forward strand.
TACATTGTTTACCTGGGTCTTCAGTCTAATCTGAAGCTCACCTCACCTCTTATCTGACAAATCTTCTGGTTTGGCTATGGGGCTGTCACGTGATGGAAGAAGAATCAACCGAAAAAGACTTGAGAGATGAACTAATACACTTCTATGTCCGGCTCAGGACTGGATTGGTAAACAGGGCCCTTCTTGGGGGGCTGTCACGTGATGATACGAACGACCTTGAAAAAACACCGAAGATCTCAGAGCAGAAACCAAATCATTCTTTTCCGTTAAGACTGCATTGGTTAAAACTTATGGGGCTGTCACGTGATGAACGAACGACTCAAACCCGAAGACTCGAGAGATGAACTAATCAATTCTCTTTCCGGCTCAGACTGCATTGGTTAAAGCTTATGGGGCTGTCACGTGATGAACGAACGACTCGAAAAACCCGAAGACTCGAGAGTAGAGGGAACAAATCCCAAATCTCTTCCGGTCAGGATGCATGGGTTTTACACTTATGGGGCTGTTCACAGATGAAGAACGACCCTAAAAACCGAGACTGAGAGATGAACTAATCAATTCTCTTTCCGACTCATGAGACCAAAAATATTTAAGACCCATCGAATCCGAATTTAAGACATTTTAAGACTTTTTAAGGACACCCTGCTATATCATAAGATAGTTGGGGAAAGTCACATTTTAAACACAATGACTCACTACATGGTCTACATGTCTAAAACACTGCAACTGTGAATGAACATGCCCCGTGTATGGAAGTCTGATATGATCTTGTGCATTTATTTTAGTCTATATTTCGCAAGGCCTGCTCATTTTCGACCCACATAAAACATAGTTTACATTTTGTTTTCACTCAAATAATCTATTTCGTAAAAGGATAGTTTAAGCCAAATAAGCATCAACATAGCAGCCGCATTTCTAGAAGTTTGCCTTGTTCCCAACATTTGACGTGTATTATATAAATGAATGAAAAATGTGCACGTTTTTGAGGCCATCATATATCTCCTTATTTGGCTAAAACTGACTCTTTGCATGCACAAACTAAAAAAATAAATAAATACAATTTTTCCCACTTTCTATCTTAAGAAACTGAAGAAACTAATTATTCTATCCATTACTATACATAGGCCTACCTACTGTTTGCAAAGTTAAAGAAACTTGATTCAAAGTCTCTTAATTTAAACTAAAAAAAGAAAGAGAAAAATAATCTCATATTAAGACAAACAGGGTGTTTCTTTTAAGGCAGTTATTTGACTATTAAATTCAAATTGCTATACTTTTTCATCTAATACATGTTTTATCAAACAAAATGTTCTAATTTACATAATGGCTTACATAGTCCAACAAATTAAACCTTTTCATTCACACAATATTGTTCATAATTAATTGCATTGTTAGAAACAAAACTTTAAAACGGAGCAAGTACACTTCAACCTTCACAAGATTAGCTTTTCATTTAAGTACATTTCACAGATTTGTTAAATTAAAACCAACAAATAATTAGAGATTAAACTTGAGCAAAATCTAACTGATTAATTTAATAAATTACAGTAAAAAAATGAAGGACTCTGAAATATTGTCTTACAGTTCTTGTTAATGCAGTTTATATACATAAATATGTCAAATCTAAAAATCCAGTTTTCTCTCTGAAGACTTTCTTTCTTGGTATTTTTAGACAGACAATATTATACATGTTTCAAGCAAAGTTTTAAAAAATACTACAATTTAAATGTAAAAAAATAAGGTTTCAAAACAATATTCGACCACTTAAAAAAGTAAACATTTTTCAGTAAATTACTTTGCAAATGTTTAATAAATTGGTTCCTTATTTTACAAAACACATTGTCATCCTTCTAAAATTTAAGTTAATCTAGAAATCATAAAGTCTTTCTTTCAAAGCAAGTTTCTTCTTTTGTTAAAATGAAGGACCTTCTTCCTCGCAGAGTGTGACGTCAACCCCTGATGAAAGTAAAGCTCTGCAGCATGGAAGCATCTGCTGACAACACTCTCCTCTTACCTGTCTTCATGATCTCTCCTCTCTCTCCTTTCTTCCATGTATTTCAAAATAATGATGATTAGAAATTGGAGTTTGTCTAAGGAGGGGAAATATTCTTTAGCCTATCCAAAAGGGTTAAAAATTAAGCTTAAAAAATGCTCAGTAGTCCACAGAACAGCCTCATGAAAAAACAAAATTATACAGTCCAAACTCCAAACAAAAAGCTTTCATAAGAATCCAAGTTCAAACAAAAAGCTACACCAAGTAACGAATTCAAAACATGAACAATTTATTCCCTGATTACTTACTGTATTAAAACAGTATTAGATAATTTAAAAAAAAGAGAGAAATACAAAAACAGCATTTCTGTGGAGCAAACTTCGCTTACCAACTCTGTTAATTTTTTTTAATCAACTCTCCTGCCTGTATAACAGCATAGCATACCATTAAATCTTCCACAAACGAGACAAAGCAGGAGACATCTTTAAAATATGAAATCAATTCCTGGTCAGCTCTATTTCACAACAACCTCTGTACTAAGTTATAACAATATCTGAATGAACTGTTTGATTGCACAGAAATGATCAGGAGCATAAAGTTCACTGAAATGTTTCTCTGAATACCATCACATTAAATTGCATGCAATTTAAAAATATAATGGGTGGTCATATATATATATATGTGTGTGTGTGTGTGTGTGTGTGTGTGTGTGTATACACATGGCAGCTCTCCTCCGCCTGAGAAGGCCTACGCTCTCTACCCTGCAAGAGGAAGGTATGACTCCATGTATGTCTGAGGGGGGTGCAGCCCCTCCCCCCTTTCTATGCTTTTAAAATGCATGTGTGTGTGTGTAAAGGGAGGATAGCATGACCATACCAGCACATGCCTGCTATGAGGCCATGTGATCTAGAGGCTCCATTTTAAGTGATTTGGACTTGTAAGGAGGGAATTGCAATGTGGAAGAAGAGAGGGAGGGGGAGGAAGAGGGATACAGAGAGAAAATAACATAAAAAGAGAAGAACAGTGTTGACTGATCTCTATGGCCTCATGAAGGGGAATGGTGTAAAGACGTGAATATGTAGGTTCTCGGTCACTTTCATGCTTCCACACCTATGATGAATTTTCATGGTGAACAGCAAAATCGAGCAATTAAACAACTGCAAACTTCTGTTTTTGTTCATTTATATATTGACAACTGAATGCTAGCTCTCATACTGCTAAAATAACTTAAACAAAAAAAAAATGTGGACTTCGCCAATGAATGTTTTGACAGAAAGTAACTCTTCCTCAGCTAATGAAGGAACACAGATTGAACATTATGGACTGTGCAAAGGACAAATCAAAATAAAAATGACTAAACTAATCTTAATGCAAACAAACATTCAAATACTGATCAATCTTTTTTCCCTACTATGTCGTACATACAAGTGTAATGATTTATCAGAAAATTTGTAAAAAATTCTATCCATCGGTTGTTGTTAGCCGAATTTTGAAATGAGCATTGAATGCAACTGCAGGGTTTAAGTGGACTAAACGACTGGAAAAGTTCAGCATGCCTCACCAGAGAGAAGTCTGACGTTTCACTGGAAAACCCAGTTATGATATTTTAATACAAAATTGCAGGTAAATTTTTTTTATGAAACATATGCATGGATGAATCATTCACAATAAGATTAATAACATACACATTAAAATAAATGGTAAATTTGCATTTAATGCTGACTTCAAGAGTTCGAATTTACAAAATGTTCTGTCTATTCGGTGTGAACAGCTAGCAATGGCAGGTCAGCATCCAATTAATAATTTGCTGGCACACAGCTCTCTAAAACACGCATTACATACATGGATACATTATATAAATGCATACATTATTTACAGATACTGTACAAAGACAGAGGGGAGATGGTCACTAAAGAGAAAATACGTTACATCTTCCCTGTTGTGGTGTAACGTTCTTGTGATGATTAATACAGCAGTAATGTGATTCTGTAGGACTTGACTCATATCTTCATTTTTTAATTTTCCGGGATTTTTCTCCTTTTTGAATTATTAATGTAACAGAGAGAAAGAGCTTTCAAATAATTCTCCATTTGTTGCAATGTACGAAAACAAATGGAACCTAATTGGATATTAATTTAGTTTCTAATTATTTGTAGGTGCAAGGAACAATTATATGCTCAATCAATTCACTAAAAGAGTAAAGCTATTAATAGGAGCATGTATGAATTGTTTTTTTGTTTTTGTTTTTGGAAGATGACACCAAAACTGTCTGAGGCATCACAAGAAATCATAAGGAGTTATATAACAATGTCCCAAGCCTAGTTTTCGCCATGATGGTGGCCAGCTTTCTTCTATTATAACCCAATTCCACAAATGCTACAGTAAATGTTTGGCCATGTGTGAATCAGGAAATACTCAGGAAAACAGGATTGCTTTGAGTGACCTGTATACCTTAATATAATCGCAAAAGCAAAGTAGTTATGAACGAGTCAATAAAAAGAGATGGCAATCAAATGACAAAGTGTGTGATTTGAAGACATTTCTTGAGCACACTGTTAAACTAGAACTAACACTTAGAAATAAAAAAGCTCACAAAGGTCAAAACCAACAACTTGCTAGCCAGTATCTTTTAGAAACTTCATCTCAGTTTTAACACTATTCATTCAAATATATAAGAGGATAAATATAAAATATTGTCCAAATAAGTAGAATAATCAACATTTTAATTGCTTTGTTTGTTGTGCATGAGTTTGCTTCACCCAAGCAGGATCAGGAGCACAAATAGTGCAGGGATTTAAGCCAGCAGCATTTTAACACACACATCCTGCAGAAGAACAATGTGCAAAATAGCGTCATTATTTAAAGTGCAACAAAACCAATTTGGAATACACTCATTTATTTCACTCCTAAACAAGAAGAAAATACATTTAAATATGCAATGAGAACTTGAATGAATAGTAATCAGTTCAAGTCGCTTGTGTCAACATCATATGTACTATGACCCAGGCATTCAATACATGTGCATTGGCCCATTTGGGGGAAAAAGGATAAAGAAAAATGTAAAGAATTTTCGGTTCAATAGGGGCCCCCCCCCCCAGTTCACTAGTGTTTATGATGGCGACGCCTTCAGAACGGCCTGTTCACCAGAGAAATAAAGAGTCATTGGGGGGATGGGGCAAACAGGGGGCCCATAACTTCAGAGGGGTAAACCACCATGAACTATTTTTCCTCTTGGGAAACACCCCTAGTCTCACATCCCCCCCACCCCACACACACACACACACAAACACAAAACACATGCAGACCTAGACTAACACACTGCACTGCATTTTGAGGAAATACCCACAATGCTATCTGAACATTCAAAAGAAAACAAAAGGTTAGGTTAAAAAAATTACGCTTGAGAATTCGCAAGTAATTCTTATTAATTCTGTCCAAGAAGCCCAAACAGCAGCATTTTTGGAGAAAAGTCAACCGTTTAAACACAACGTGAACTTATTTTATTTGCTACTACAGAAGTCAAATTTATTCGATGTTTACAATTTAAATAAACATGTAAATGTTCTAAATCCGTTCCAAAATTGAATCATTTTACATATGCTGCAAAAAAATGAACAAATCTGAATCAGGCAAGACCCTGAAACCCATCCCACAGCAACTTGGGCAGCCATGCTGCAAAAGGGCGCCAACCAATGATTTGAACTTCAAGCCAAGTCCCATCCACCTGTTCACGCTGCCTTGTGACAGCAAGACTCTGCGGTTAATATATTCATCTTTGAGAGAGGGTTTCTGACACCTTATGTCACAAATGTTATCAATGGACAAGGAGAGAAAGAATGCTCTTATTCTACATTACTAGTTCCTTGACCACAGAGTGAACAACAATCAGCTCTTACCAACTCTGTTCATCCAAACCCTCTCTCAACACACATCAAAAAAGCTTATTAGGAGACATAACTCAAACATACAAACACTCACTTTTATCATGTATTGTAGCTTACTTACACAAAATCAGCTACTTTTTGTGTAAAAGCCTTTGGGGGTGTGAACGTGCATGTGGTACTGAATGCTAGTGCAAAGCTGAGGTAAAGGGACTTCGATCCATTTTAAAAAATAATAAAAAACAGCACAGATGGTTCAAAATAGGGAAAGGGGGAGAGAAGAGGACAACATTGGTGAGGGGTTAAAATGGGAGGGGTGCTCTTAAAGGCACAACGCACACTTAACTTTCACATTTTCAGCATGTCTATGTGCTATGAGCATTTTTCCCTTTGTCCCTCATTCTCCAGCTCTCTTATTTTCCCCTGTTCAAAACAACGGTCGTTTCGAGAGAATCGCTCTCCGTAACAGCAGAAAAAGGGAAGCCCACAAGGAAGTGCTGCTGTGCATTCCCTCCTCAATCCCCACCCCCTCCTCTCCTCTTCTCCTCTTATCTCCTGTCTTCTTTCCTCCTCTCCTCCCTCTTCCTGCTCAGGCAAGCCCTGCGAGTAGGACGTCATATGACGGAACTGACAAGACTGCCTGCCTGAATGTTCTGTAACCCTGCAAATGTGGGAATCAATCAAAAATGCATGTCTCGCAGCAGAAGGAAAGACAGCCTATGCAATACAGAGGGACAAAGAGAGGAAAAGAGTAAGAGAAAGAGACAGGCAGAGCAAAAGTGCAAGCCAGGAAGAGTAAAGGGAAAAAACTGCACTCAAGCAAGCATGCTGCTGGGAGAGAGAGAGCGAGCGAGAGAGAGAGGAAGAATGAGAACGAGGTTGCCTCGCATGCAGCACCATCAACGGCTTCTTGAGTAACTCTACACAGGTGTTCCTGGCCCCCGATTGGTCGCACCTCCTTCTTCGTAAAACCCCTCCCCCTGCCTTCTGTAGTACTACAATCACTAGCGGAGATGGAGAGAAAAGGACAGAGAGAAAAGGAGGGAGGGAGCCAGCGAGAGAACGAGAGAGGACAGAGCAGGCAAGTGTGGCTTAAGACGGCCTGAGCATGCAATCTCAACACGCTCGTTTATTTACCCGGCGAAACGTCGTGATTCGATTCAAAGCTGAAGCTTTGTATATAAAATGTACAAAAAAACACACACATAAAACAGGCTATTTACAGCACTCACTAATTGCAAGACAGCAGACAATCCATTTATTGTTGTTCTTTAAAAAAAAAAAAAATCTCTCTAATTTAATCTCAATGGATTTGACAGGAAACATGGGCCATGGTAAATGAGGGTCTCTAGCTTACTCCAAAATTGAGCACTTGAAAGAAAAATCAAGGCTGAACGGTCAAACTACGGAATATCATGAGGGGGAAAAAACCCAACAGGGAGAAACTACAAACACTACACACACCGCAACAGGTCTTCCCCTTCACTATTTATCAATAAACTTGAACACAGTTAGTGTTCTACACTTTTCACTTTTTTTCCACGTACTACTCACGAATACACACATACAATCAGAAGAGCTGCTACATTATTTTAAACTCCCTTTTTGGAAATAATAATTCATTTTTTCAGTCATTCTAGTTCACGTTTGCCAAAGTATTCCTTCATTGCAATTCTTACTAGTGTATTTAAAATATATATTTCTATTGCAGCTCTACACCAGTGACTTGCACCATACTGGCCTCTTGCACTACTTCTCTACGACATTGTTCAGTTCACAAAGAATTTGCCAGCACTGCCACAATTTGTCAATATACATCCCTGTTGTGTTACAATGAGAATTTTTTTAAGATCCTGCTGCTTGCTGGATCTTGATAGGTGCTTACAAGGGGAAGGGAGCACGCAGAGTAGCATCTGGAAGAAGGGGGAAGGGCCATTGTTACACTTTTAACACCCGGTATTGTCATAAAGGTGTGGCTCTTCCCCTTGTCTCTATATCGCTCCTGCCGAAGAACTTCAAAAGTGGCCCATCAAGCCATTGCAAATGGCCCCGTCACACCAATGCAACATTACATAAAGCAGGGAGAAACTCAAGGCGTGAGACACGGAGCCGCCCACACAGCTCTATGCACAAACCATTATGGCTTACTCTCACTACACCCTCTATGGTCTTCACTCTATTCTTTGCACACATTTAATTTCAGTTTTACCAACAACTACCTTACATGCATATTACTTTAAACAACTGAATAAAAATGCTCTTGATATCAGCTATTGGTGGCCTTTATGTTTCGACAAGTTTATTTATTTTCAACAACGGCGTCAACAAAACACATTTCTTATTTCACTTACGAGCATTACATAAGACAGACCCCATGTTACCAAACGCAAGGAGTGCGCACAATAGGAAAGGAGCTGCTCTGACCATCCACCCCACCCCAAATCTTGTAACTCATCCTGCATTCACACTTCTCCAAACCAACAAATGAACCTTGAAGCAATTGAAAATGTCCATGCACAAATCATGCAATATATATATATATATTTGAGTTGCTCAGAGTCACATTTCAAGCAGAACATAAGCATACAACATAACAAAGGGTCAAATCAACATATATGCTGACCTGGGGGGTGTACGCTGCTGCACCTCAGAGGCCAGCCCCACAAAGACGTTTATCAAAATGGCGACGAGTAACAGTTCCACTCTAATTAACATTTCTAATGCATTTTCCACAACTCTAGTTGTGTTTTGTGTGTGCGCACGTGCGTTCTGGTTACTTGGAATTTTCAAATCAAAAGAACCACACAGCGTCTCACCAGAGCAGACTAGCCTATATGAATTCTAAAATTATCATACGCACACAGGGAGAAAAAAAAAGTCCCTTAAGTTATAAACATAAATGGCAAAATATGTGAGTTTAAGAGCAAAAGGTATTTTTAGCTAATATACCTCACCTAGCAATTATATTGAGGATTCGTTCATGGATCAGTAAACTGTTTATATGAAGCTATCAAATGAATTTGTAAATATGTATCTGCAACCATTCACGTTAATGCCCCAGTGCTTTCGAATGGAGCCTTCTACAGAGGGCTACATTGTACGCCATTTTCTCAATTGCTGAGGTTAGATACTCTTCACACTGATGGCGACCACGTGTCATACTACCAGTGTAACGCTGGCCTCCCAACACTAATCACAACGTGTGCCATTAAGATCCATTTAAAACGTGTATCTGTTACAAAATAATTAAGAATAATTTTAAGAAAAGTCCGCGTTATCAGTATATACATTTGGAGACGCGTAATGCTCATCCATAAGAAATATGCAAAAATCCAAAAACGGGTATATCATAGGTAGAGTGTAATATCAAATATGCAAAGCATACGTTTTCTCACAACATCCCTGTCAACAGATTTATGTCTAAAGCGCGTAAAGCAGAGGAACACGGATAAAGAACTGGTTCAACTGGTTAGAAAGCCGTCCATCAAAACAATGTATCCACCACAGAATTATCCAAACATATATGAGAAGCAGAATCTCACATATTAACTGCAAATTATTTATTTATATTCTTTAGCACATATCGTTTCACCACAGGATGTAACGTTTCAAAACACAATACCATCGAGTTATACGCCAGGTTAACAGGTGTAGCTCGAATGGTTGCGGGGGGGATGCATTTAGGGTGTAAAGAGGTAAGAAGCAGCGTTGAGTTGGGTGGGGACGAAGGGGGAGACTTTTTGTTCCACATAAACAGTCTTCTGCGCGCCATGCAAACTCCCCAGAACACAAATAAATCGATTTCTGAAGATCATTTTAAATTTTAAACAGCAAAAGTTACTCTGATATTCACATTTACTCATAACAAACGGCAAAAATACGGGGAAATGATCATTTAGACAACAAATCTTTCAAACTGTACCGTTTATGGAACATAGCCATACATATAGGCTACGCTTTGTTTCTCCTGCGCTGACCTGACGCGGCGTTCCCTACAAAGTCTACCCTTTAAATATCCGTAACAAAAGGACGAACAACCATGGTGTTGCAAAGTAATAGCAGCTTTTAAAACCACAGCGGGCTAGAAAACTAAATCTGTGTTGCATGAATTGTTTAAACGAATCAAGCACCGAGGCCTAGGCCTTGCAGTAGGCCAAGGCCTAATCAACAGGGAACAAGTGATTGCAATGACACGGAGACCAGCATTGTTATATGTTTGACAAAAACGCATGCATATGCCTAACGTAGGAGATGAGTGCTATACAGCGCCGTAGTAACTATGAATGTAACAGCACGTGGTGTAATGCTAGAGCATATGCCACTTGAATATCCAAGCACTATAAGATCCGTCACGTGAAGAGAAACAAAGAATATTCGTATACAGAGAGCTAGACTCTTAAAAAGTAACAACAACTTGAGTGTTACAACCAAACAGATCCACAATTTAAGCACACAGCGAAGTACTGGTTACATTGTACACATATTTGTACCACCGCCATGACATATAGGCTATACAGTAAGCTAGCAATTGTTGAACGATTCAAGAGAAAGCAAATACCTCTGCTTCTTAGGGACAGAATGTTCGACCTCAATTCGTTTGCCGTGAAGTTCCACTTTACCTGGAAAAAGGAAAGAAATGATTATTTTTTCCTTTTTTTTTTAACCCCACTCACAAAAGAGACCACCATCTTACTTAAATGGCCCCAAGTCGACTTTAAAAATTAAAACATAATAAATATGTGCCTCAAAGATTTCCATGTATGTTTCGTTATACCTCCCTGTGTGAAGATTTTTTTTTTTTTTTTACTGTATAACTTGCATTGCGAATGGCCTAAACGAGCTTTTGAGGTGTTGTGGTCGCTAGGGTAGGTGTTAATACAAAGTAATGCAACTAAAAAAAATTGAAATAAAAAAATTAGTTGGCACAGGTCAAATGACAGAATTCTTAGGACGCTTTCAAGGTTCACTGGTCAGGGCTACACAAGCTATTGGCGTCAACTGTTTGACAGAATCCATATGTGTAGGGTATTATTTGTTGTTCGTGTCTACTTGAGACCTAAGAGGCATATAGCGATAAAAAGAACAGCTGAAGATGAAATCTTGACCGTGCATGACTTCATGTGGTGGATAGTTTTTAGCTGGATCCTTATCGGCATGGCGACCTTCGTGCTATATAGAGCACACATCACATGCTACATAGCCTATGTGGAGAACCGAGAAGAGACTCTGTGGTCAGTGGGACAGATGCAGTGAAATGGCATTGTTTAAGTCTGCATGTAAGAATGCTACATGGTCGGATATATTAAAGGCAAGAAGGTTTCCCTCAGTAGTGTGCCTGTTAACTCAATAGGGCTTCACGAAACACGTTTCATTTTAGCTCCACTGGCCTATTAGCCAAAAGGGGGAGGGGTGGGACCCGATTCTATAGCTGTGCCGGGTAGGTTGGACTAAACCTAAAGATTGAGATTAGGAGAACTCCGTCCTACAGTTCACAATCAGAATCACGCTAAATATACAGCTATTTGTTACAGGAGAATACACTGCACGTTTTAAACCTGTCAGAGCAAAGAAAGTAAAGTCGTGGTTGATGTGTGTATGAATGCTTTTAGTGTCTGCAAACCCTCTGCTCTTAAAAGTTCAGTGTCTCAGGCACTTTTGCACTATAGTGTCTTACATTGCCCTGACTTCAATGGCACTAGAAACTGATTCTCTTTCACAATAAAACCCCGAGATCTTTAGTAAAACAGTGGAATCGAATTATAAACAACCAAAACACTTATGGGAGCTTAACCAGGGTAAGTTTCGAAAGAAAACCGGCAACGAAAGGCCCATTAAAATCAATTTACTCACCAGAAAATGTTTCAATCGCTTTCATTGCCCATTGGTCGTCCGGGCAATCAACAAACGCATAGCCAGTTTTCATGAGAAACTGTCCAGAGTATGGGATCTTGTTATCTTCAAAGGTTTTAACCAAGTCCTCTGCGGTCACGTTTTCATGGAGATTTCCAATATATAGCTTGTTCATCGTGGAAAAACTAACGCTCCCCCCCCCCAGAAAAAATAGAAATGAAAATAAAACTTTTCGGCAGAACGCTATTAATTTTGAAAAAGGACTAAGGCACGCGCAGATTACAAAATCATGTAGCTGTCAGCCGGTTGGAATTAAAAACGGGGAGGAAAAAAAAAAAATCAAACTGCAAGACAATCCAAAATAAAAAAGGGGAAAGTTCGACTAACAGTAGCGTTGTAGTCTGATTAAGTCCTGCAGGCGAGTGGCAAATATTCTTCACTGTAGCAACCTTCGCGAATTCCCAGCACGGTGTAGAAATGATATCAGTTTGAATTAAGCTGATGTTTGGTTACGATGGAATAGTGGCGAGTATTTAGCGGGATCGGGAGAAATTCTTTCCTCTCGCTGCCCCTCAACCTAAAGCTGTACCCTGCACTGTCACACAGATCCTACCGCTCGGCGATGGCACCGCCTCTAAAACCGAGTCGAATTTACTAATTTTTTTTGTTTGCAAAGAAGAAACCACGTGGTCTCAGAGTAGCTAGAGAAGGGGCCGGTCCCTCCGCTCTCTCTCTCTCTCTCTCTCTCTCTCAAGCTGTGCTTGGAAAGACAGGAACATTTTCTGTACATTGCACCGTATATGCTCTGCATGCACAGACATACAGATTCACACTAGCCCACACATGCTCCAGTTTTACTTGCGTGCTCAACGTCACGTTTCCCAGTTTTCTTTTAACGTTTTGTTTCTTCATGCACAAAAACATCTCGGATTTCAACAAGACAATGTACAGGCCATTTGGTGTCATTATAAATTGTAAAAGAGTCTACGTGTAAATAAAAGCCCTCGGCTGCTTCTCTTATCCTTGCCCGTTTCATAGTCGCGTGCTCGTCTCTAGCCTTACGCAAGCAGCTAAAGTTGATCATGAAACGCGCATTTCGAATCCTAAAACGAATGGCCTTTATGTAGCCCACGCGACATTGTTAGCCGTGGGTCACGACCAGGGCGAAGTAAAATATTTAATTCGAGTAGTTTTACAACCAAAGTTTATGGCAAACAGTTTTGAGGTGGAGTAAATACTAAGCAGTAAGACACATATTCAATGCATGGTTTTTATTGAAACACTGTCTCCTTTTTAATTCGGCTCTGGGGAGCTTGGCAGTGCGGGTAACGCAGAATCCAGTTTTACTGTAACAGGTCAGCTCCAGCAGCGAGCTCCCCGAAGCTTGAGGGACACGCTTCCACACAGAGATCTCGAAAGTTCTCGTGCTCACCTCCATGTCGCGTCAAACCGAGTCATGAGAAGACAGCAGGTCAGGGCCTAGCGCCGGGGATACCGCCTGCCAACAGGAAGTGAGCAACTGTTGCATTGCCTAGTGTGTGCACACGCGGTGTATGATGTTTCATTGCGAGGATTTTTCAGCGTTATACTCATGTCTGAAAAATCTGACCACAAATCCCCATTCAAATGAGTTAAACGCAAATCAAATGGGATTTTCAAGCGGTTACTTTTGTTACGTGGCTCTCAAATTGTACACGTGGCGGCAGTACCGACTCTCTGTGAGAAAATGGCTCCCCGTCCATTACAGCAAGAGTGAGAAGCGAGGCGCGTCTCGCAAGAACACTACGATGGTCCAGAAGTGCTGCTCAATGAAATGTATTTCGACCAACATTCTGACTGAAACAAGCGCGCAGATCCTCACGAAACCCATTCCCTTAGTTCCTTGAGCTTCGCGCATGTTTAAATCACACATGACGGGCTCGAAGCACAACTCAAGCGCAAGGATGTCTAATTCAAGGATGAGTTGACTAAAGATATCTGAATTGTGTAACACGTCTGTAGCGATTAATCGCCGTCTTTTTAATGTCTGGGTAAGTATGAAGCATGCCCTGATGCACTTCGGCCTAGGCATCTCGAGGTTCTCTCGCGCAAGGTTTACTACTATGTAAATAAAGACTGATTTGATGATTACTCTCCTGATTTTCATGTTCATTCGCCACCATTCATAAGCGTATGCTCTTTGTCGTGTCTCCAGGCCATTCGTAGGTAATTCACTATTAGACGTATATGCATTGAGCATTCAGTTGCACATCATAGCTTGATATCTCTGCTGCAACACCACCTGACATGCAGGGTAGATCTGCTAAGAACTAAAGGAGTCACTGATCTGATGGCCTCTGTCTAAACACTGAGTTAGCTTTAAAGTTATTGGGTCTAATGCGCGTGTAGACTATAATGGCAACAATAATCATGCAAAACTGCATTGCAAGAGATATGCATTTCTTTTCATAGTCCTGTTACACTCAGTAACTTGCAAGGGGGTGCACTTTGTGGTCCTGTGAAGGAATTGGCATGTCAATACAACCCCCTGTGAGTTTAAGAGGTACTCTGAGATTGTGACCTGACCACACACTGTGAGGGGGATGAGGAATAGCTGGTGTGGGGGTAGGGCATCTCTGTTCTGGGTGAGGAGGACCACAGGCATGGAGCTCATCCAGGACAACAAGGAATTTAAGAGTATGATGGTGCATAAGTGAAAACTGTTGCGATGTTTATTACACTAAATAATTATTTTATTGATAACAGTGGTTTTAAATGCTGTAAAATATGAGTTTAGCAGTAAGGCTCTGGATCTTACTCAGAGGAACAAAGCATGGTGGGAAGGAAGTTCTGAAAAGAAGCAAGACCGACTCTAAGAATAGTGTGAAAGTGTTTATTTACAGTTTACATGCTATTCAGTTGATTTCAGTAACTTAAGGTTACTTTTTGGAGAAAATAGCCTAATGAACGGTGTAAAAAAAATCAGAAAGACACAAAGTAACACAATTAAACCTGATAAACAAAGCTTAAGTTAGTTTTGGTCCGACCCCATGCATATGGTCCAGTGTTGTCTCATTGGCTTACATGCCTATGTATGTAATTGTAAGGCAAGTTTCTGATGTAATTCTTAGAATATTTTCGAACAGTTAATATTTGGAAAGCAACATTTGCATACTAGAGACTAGAGGCAAGGTCAGGCTTAAACTTGGAAAGGGAAGACTGAAGCTGAAAAAAATCATAGACGGTTAAGCATTTTTTATGTAATCGGTGATGCATTTTTAATCAGCCTCTTTACATAGAAAAAAAGTGAGAAATGTTACATAAGAAAAAATAATAACCACAATAAGACATTGTGTCATTGTGGAAATGCAGTCTAGGTTTAGGAATACAACAATATTGTGTGTAAATTACTTTTTATTGTATGATTTTTTATAGAACAAAATTAGAGCTAAAGTTTTTTATATGACTCAAAATAGATTTTCATTTTTTTTCTATCACAAGAAAGGCAGATTAGTATGCATATTTGAGCAACCCACATGATCACCTCAAGGATTTTTTTCAGAAGAAGGTCTAAGAGTGCAAGAAGTAAAGACATTATTTCTGGTTTGCTTGAATGTTTCCATATGTGTTTTCTTGCTTCTTTTGTATATTCATGCTTGCATATACAATTCTCATCATGGAAGGAAATACTGATAGATCTTTACAACCTTTATTAACTTTTCAGACTTTATCAAGTATAAATTAAATGTAGTAATAACTGAATCTGAAAATAAATAATTTTGATCATTAATCATTAATTAAATCTGACTAAGAACAATTGTAAATTAAATAATTACCTTTTAAAAAATACAAGTGTCTGATCATTTTTTGATATTGGATTGGAAGTAGCACTTTAAACAATTCTTTAAATTAAACCGTTAAAAAGAGAATTGAATCCCTTTTAAATATGAGAAATTTTGTTATATTTTATGCATGAACAAATATGAGAACACAAATGTTACAAAAAGTAATCAAAACACGTTGATTTCAGCCTTAGCTTGAGCAGTTATCTGCATACTTTTGCCAGAACAAACAAAACAAAAAACAAAACAGCAGATTCAAATATGATTTAAAGTTTTCAAAAATAGAAGTTTTTGTTATCCCTCTCTTGGAATAAGGAATAATACAATTTCAACGAAGACCCATGCAATAGTTATGCATTTTATATATATATATTTTAACAACCTGTTACCTTTGTCTTAAACAGCATTGGGTATACGGTTTGAAAGCAGATGTTTGGGATTAAACTAAATACTGGCTAAGAGTGATGCCATTTATGCCCTCTTGGAGGAAGTTGAGAACCATTGGCAGTCAAATGATGTGAGACCCTCTCTGCTGTTTTAGCAATAACACATCATAATCTGGGTTTGTAAAATCCTGCAAATCCAGCTTTATTAATCTAAGCAGTAAGACACAATGAAGACCCGGCAGTATGTTTAATGTGTTGTTTCCAACTCCTGAAACCGTTTAGTTGCACATATATATAATAGCAATTTTTGAACAAACGGTCTTCTCTTTCATTTCTATAATATGCATTAAGATACCTAAAAATCTTTCCAGTTTATCTCATCTAAACTAGATGTCTTTTTTGAAAATAGATGTCTCTTTAAAAAAAAAAAACCTGTTGATCAAACCCACAAAAAGACATGTGGGTTTATAGAAATGTTTGATTTAAATGCTGCGTTTATTTACATTATATTACAAGCAGCGTTTTATTTTACATACAATTCCAATGGTAAATAATGAGTACATCTGATATAATCAAGCCCCTCACAATAAAATACGTTTCTCAAATCTAATACAAGTTTAAGTATGATCTAATGTCCTATAAAAGAAGTCACTAAAGTTGAACTGATTGAAATTGAATAAATACATAGTGTACAAGTTAAGAGTACAACATATTTGAAGCCTTTAGGAAGACTTCCAACAAAAACAAAGTATTTAATAGCAACACACAAGCAAATTTAATTATGCAATTTAAACGCATAATAAAGCACTTTTAAAATAAACAATTAGCTCAATTAAAATACCACTGCCATATTTAATCATACAAGCTTTTTTGAAAAGTTAAGTTTGTTAACAGACTAAAGAAAAGTGGCTTTGACTTACAATTGTTTGGCGTAGGCTACAATCATACAATAAGATAAAACAAGACCAGACGAGATAAATTAAGAAAGAAAAATAAGTAGCCAAGTAAAGGAATGGTCATCATTCAATGCACACGCTGTTGTTGAACTACCTGACTGATTCATATCATCACTTCCTCTATTGTATTAAACCTCTCGATGATAATACATTGAATATTCGATATCCGCTTTTCGAACGACAAAGAAACAGTTTTTATGACCAGCAACTTGAAGCTAATATGCGTTCTCACACAAAATGGAGAGGGGGAGGGTGTGTCCAATCAGAGAAGTGTTTCGCCTCTAAACTGGTGACGTACATAACACACCCCCGCACGTACAATCTGAACAATTATACTCACCCGTTGTTGTATTTCCCATTTATGTTTCAGCTCACGTATATCGAAGTATATGGTTTTCTTCACAAATCTGAAGTAATTCTACCGTACTGAGCACCTGAACACAATAAGCAATTTATTATCCGTGTTAAATGCGCTTGATTTACCCGTAGAGAGAGAGAGAGAGAGAGAGAGGAAGAGAAATATTTACTTATAGGGTACCAATAATATTAAAATAAATTAAACAGCCATTTAAATCCGCTATGACACCTAAAAGCAGTCCTACTGAGACCCTACGCCATAAAGCCCTTAAACTACAAGAATGAACCCAGAGAAAAAGCCTCCTCAGCCGATGGTCTCAGAACTGGACTTTTACATCCAGGAAACCCCGCTAGGACTACTTAAACAAATCATTTAAAAAAACCAGAAAGAGGAAATATCGGAAACATTGGACAGAAGCAACAGCTCAACAAAGTAAATCAGAATGCTATCTGTCTCTAAACAGAGAATATAAATTGGCAGAATACCTAAACACAGTGGCAGACCCTAAACTAAGAAAAGTCCTGACCATGTACAGACTCAGTGACCATAACCTCACTGTAGAGACAGGCAGACCTGGCTACCAAAAGAAGACTGACTGCGTCCACACTGCACACAACATGAAGTGGAAACAGAACTGCACTTTTTAACAACATGCCCTAATTATACACAAATTAGGGAAACATTCTTCCCCCAATTCACTTGGGGGGGACTTCAACCAGATACAACAAAAGGACAAACTGCCATACATTCTGGGAGAAACCTCAACAAGCTCTAACCTGGCTGCGAGGTACGTCAAGTCCTGCCATGATAAAAGGACAGGCAGTAGAACAGAACCACAAGTCACAGCCGGAATAAAACACTGGACACCATAAACTGACATGACAGGATCCAGTCCTTCTCCTGTCTCTTTATTAGTACTTTCATTTGACTGTATACAGATATATAGTCTCTATATGCTAGATTAGATTAGATTCAACTTTATTGTCACTGTGCAGAGTACAAGTACAGAGCCGATGAAATGCAGTTAGCATCTAACCAGAAGTGCAAATAACAGAGTATATAAATAAATATAGATTATGTGTATATACATTAAGCTTTATGACATATAGTGCAAGTTATGAGGTAGGAGGGCAGAGACCAGCTTAATGCAAATGACTGTACATACAACATAGGGTGCAAGGAAAGTATAAACAGAAGGTGTATTATACAGTGAGTATAAACAGAAGGTGCATTATACAGTGAGGAACATAAATAGCATATGTTTATATATGGCCAATGACCATAACAGTGCAAACGGCATCCGGAGGTAGAAATGTGCAAAATATCAGAGAAATGTGCAAAATAGCAGAGGGAATAGTAAGAACATTGAGAGTGAGGAGTGCAGTTTTTTTTTCTTTTAAGTTAAGCATTAGGTGGTCCATCTAGGATGTAGTGTTCAGCGCCTGAGATTGGACTTCAGTAGGCTTGACAGCTGAGGGAAAGAAACTGTTCCTGAGTCTGCTGGTGCGACAGCGAAGACTCCTATAACGTCTCCCCGATGGGAGAGGAATGAACAGTCTATTCTTATGTATATTTGTGTTAAATGTCTATTTAAATGTTTCTATGCTTTGGCGATGTAAAGATACTTTTTTACCATGCCAATAAAGCTACTTGAATCTGAATCTGAGAGAGAGAGAGCGCGTTTTGGAAAACAAGCTGCGGTTGACTCTCATATCAGAGATCTAACTTATCTGCAGTTGTATCGACAGCTCTCCGTATCAATTCTGCAAAAAACAAATGATATTTAACGCCCAAAAACGAGATCAGGAGGGACAGCTAGATGTCAGGAGGCAGGTATTTTTAATGGGGTCCTATTATGCTCTTTGACAAAGTCTTGATTTTGTTTTGGGGTGAACTAGAACATGCTCTCATGCTTGGTGTTTCAAAAAAAACACCCCATTATTTTTCACATATTTTACATTATTACAAAACTTCTCTCCCCAGTCTGGCATGAACGGCTGGAATAGTTCCTGTATCTAAATGAAGGCCCGCCTTCTGAAATACGAAATGTGCTGTGATTGGTTAGCTGGGCCAGTGGGTGCTATAATTGGTTAGCTGGGCCAGTGGGAGTTGTTGATTGCAGCACTCGGCGCTGGTTCGGGGAAATGTCACGCCTATTACCATAGCGCCGGCCACTTCGTGTAAATATTGGTCAAAATCAAATTCAATTTGATGCGCTGGTGATGTAAACCCGGATGATTGTAAACACTCTAAGTTCATCTGCCTTGGGAAAGCTAACGTGTCTCCGACATAGTGATAACACTCGTTGCCTTCTCTAATGCAGCTCAGCCAGGTCTCGTCCCATTGGTCGATATTTGTGACATCACAAATCCCGGGAAAAAAGAAAATAATGCGTGGAAGGTCCCAAACGACGTTCGGTTGTTAGTTTTGAAAAATGATTTCTGTTCAAATAAAATATCTCCTTTTGAAGTGGACTTTGGGCGTTGTAACTCTGCAGATCTTTTTGCTCAAACAGCAACATTACAGACTAACTAAAGTTGAAAAAGCATAATAGGACCCCTTTAAGTATATTATGCCCACTAGGGCAATGATTTGCACGTGGCTGCTTCCACCAAGCGGGCATTTTGAGATGATGCATGTTCAGAAGAACTGAGACGCGCAGAGAATTGTTTACTAGAAGTTCATTTTAAGTGGATATTATCATTTATTGCTTGCAGTTGTTTACATGCACCATATGAAGCTCGATTAACTGAATTAATCCATGAGACAAATAATGTCTAATATCATATTTCAAGCGAACACGGTGACATTTTCATTATATTCTGGGAGCAAATCCCAAACGGCTGGTAAAGACTGCATTCGTCTTCGGTTTCAAATCAGAATGAATTTCGTTTACTTGAGGCTTCTGCCAGATTGATATAAAAACGGTGTTGTTTACCAGACATTTCATTCATTATATGTCACTTGGATGTGACAGATCTGTTTGCAATATTATACATAATTGACACTCAAAGTTCGTGTAGGCTGTATTGGTTTTTATTTATTTGGTCAAGTGCACAAATGCTAACTGACAAAGACACGAACACACAGCTTTAGCCTAAAGATGTTTTATAGGCTACATTTAGAGAGATTTTCAACGCGACAAAACTGAAAAATAACTCAAAGTAAACGAAACATTGTGTTATAACGTGTTGTGCTTAATTCGTACATAATTTTCCAGCATAGCTGCACATTAGATTCTGAATCCCCCCCACTGCTAAGATTGTTATTCACTTTCAGCACGTGTAAAGAAAACAATGAACAAAGACTACAAAAGCTTAAAATGGCACACACAATTATATGCGTTTCAAGTTCAATAAAAAAAGTGACATTAGATTATCCTAACCTAGACCGTAAACAAGACCAGTCAAAACGGGTTAATTGTGTCCTGTGTATTTAACGAGTTATTAAAACGTTTAAAGCTGCAAAGTCAAACCAAGATGTTTAGCTCTTTGTAATAATTGTATGAATTAAATAAGCAGTTTGCTGTAACGAAAGACCAGTCAAATCGAATCTGAGGCAATCAAATGACTGTTCTAAAGGGAATAATTCATCTGAGAAAATAAATAGTTTTGATGAATGAATTAAGGGAAACTCAAACTGCTCAGAATGGGCCGTTTTCAGAGCAATATCAATTTTGTAGTTTAGAAATCGCCTTCATATCGCACAATAAATGACATGCCCAATTCTTAGGTGCGAAGCATAAAAAGACCATGAAGACACGACTTTCCTCTGTTCAACATCTAACCTTTCCTCATGTCTTCCTCTGATAACTTCCTTCTAAACGGAACTTAAGCTGTTGACGACTTAAATGAGTCATAAAGTCGTGGTTTCTTCGGCTCCTTTCCCATTGCGATGACTTTCGTTGGCATGTTCAACTTTAGTTTCACGCTGCAACGTCTCGCCGTTTGTCAGTGTTGCCAACACTCATTTTCAGGGGAAGTTGCTAAAGGAAGGTCGAGCTGTTGCTAAAAGTTGCTAAATGACGTCGTGACGTCATTGCCCGATGACGTCATTGCGTAATCACGACGCAAAATTGTCCCGTCATCAAATCTCAGCAAAAAAATATATTTTATGTGTGTTCATTTAGATTTGTTTGTAGAATACTATGCATGCTATAATATTAAAATATAAATAACTGTATTTTTAAATACGCTGAATGATTGAAAACGACGCAAAATTGTCCCGTCATCAAATCTCAGCAAAAAAATATATTTTATGTGTGTTCATTTAGATTTGTTTGTAGAATACTATGCATGCTATAATATTAAAATATAAATAACTGTATTTTTAAATACGTTGAATGATTGAAAACGTACACATTTTTGAATGATTACAATTTAAGTTTTTTTAGTAGCTTGTAAACTAGTAATTCTACACATTCTCAACAATTATGCTTTAAGCAGTGTATTAGTAGTTAGTTAGTATGCTACACTCTAAGAAAAGTCTGTAAAACCAAGGCACAATCTACTATGTTAATATGAAATCATTTTCTGTAATGTTTTTTTTACCTGTATTTTAAATGACGCATTGTGTTTTCGGGTTACAGTGGATAATGGATAATGTCCTGAAAGATTTTCCATTTTTCTTACAGTGTACTAACTGATCAACAATTGCAGGTACAAGCTACTAACAAAGTGTATCATAAATGAACAATTATTCAATTATCATTATTATTATTATTATTATTAAATTGAACAATTGCAAATATCAACTAACTCAATTCTCGTGATGTGTGTACTGCTAGGCATCTGTGCTTTCCTCTTTTTGTGTCATTTGGATGGAAAATGTGTGCCTTTTTATTGTCCGAGTCCTCATCAAAAGTTGCCAAATACATTTTTAAAATGGCTCAATTTGTTGCTAGGTGCTTGTGGAAGAAAAAGTTGCTAGGGTAGTCTGAAAAGTTGCCAAGTTGGTTAGATTTACGCAGGCCTCTCAGCGCCCCGCCCCTGAAACTCAAATGTTGTCGTAGTTGTGCTACAGTCGTGAAAGAAATCCTGCACAAGCGTGTCACTGTTCATAAGGCAGTCATGTGACAAAATCAAAGACAAAGAGGCTCCACTGCATTTATGATGTATGTAGACGGAAGCTATCAAACAGAATCAATGCTGTGACGGCATAATGAAAGCATATGTGGCTATCCTTTTGAAGAGAAACGCATTTAAAACTGAATTCGAACGGCTGAAGGTCCATGCTTTCTGATAACCGAATCTTGTAAAGACAATGCGTTTCTGTTTTCAAAGATCATTTTAGAGCTAATATTCCTTTAGCATTTACCAGGTGATCTCTAGCCATTAATAAAAATGTTTTAAAGTAGGCTACAATGGCAGTTACTTCAAAGAAGAGCTACAATTCTTCACGGATTTGCTCTATCACCATTACTACTAAAACCTTTCCTGTGTTCAGTTATGTGCACTTTTAAGCAGTGTTGGGGGTAACGCATTACAAGTAACGCGAGTTACGTAATCAGATTACTTTTTTTATCCAGTAACTAGTAAAGTAACGCATTACTTTTACTAATGTAGGAAGTTACTTCTTTTTCCAGTTGATTGATTGACAGCTCTCCTGTCCCCATGTTGAGAGATATCAGAAGATGTTACTGTAGTTCTAAAATAAATAGGAATATGCATTAATTCATCTCACTCACAAAAAAACAAAAACACAGATTCAGTATTCCTCAAAATGATTAAAAATAATGCAACTCAGAATATGACGCAAACCTGTAATAATTAAATATGTTAACACAAATATCCTTTATGTATTTAATCCCATTCTATTTGCTTCTGACCTTCGATGATCCAGTTCAACCGTACTAATAAGCACAAATTACTCTAGACGAACATTTGTGTGTCTTTGTTTATTGCTGAAGTGTGTTGAAAATTCTTCTTCTGCATTCTACTGTACGGACGTAAATTGTCTTTCCCCCCCCCTTCAGCCTGAAGCTTATTCATTTCACTTTTGATGTGAAGAGGCTTTTATATTTGCCAAAAATAGAACTTTTTTATTTAAAAAACAAACAAATCCAGATTTTAAAAGTAACGCAAAAGTAACGTAACGCATTACTTTCCATAAAAAGTAACTAAGTAACGTAATTCGTTACTTTTTTATGGAGTAACGCAATATTGTAATGCATTACTTTTAAAAGTAACTTTCCCCAACACTGCTTTTAAGATTCATGTTTGAGAAGAATTTAACTGCTTCACCTAAAACTTTGTTTCAAAAAATTCTCACAGTCAGAACAGGTTTGACCAAGGAGGGCACAGAAAAAAATAAATAAAGGTTAAGTAAATTAAAAAGTGTAATCTCTAATGTAACCTACCTTGTTCTGTTTTGATTATCAGTGTGTTTGTTAGTACTTTTGTTGTCACTGTTATACATAAGAGATTTTAAGTATTTAGTTTGGGGATGTTACATGAAGATGTTTTAGTTCAAGAGCTGAACATTTCCACCGTGACAGTTTTGTAGCCAACATTTTTAATGGTCTCATTCATATAACTATTCTACAAGGTTTACAAAAAGAAATGGCCTCTAGAAGCACATCTAACAATTTAAAAATCATCAACAGTTCAGAACTTTGGCAGTTTCATTCCAGTCTCTCACAGATTAACATGTGTTTTTTTTTCATTATGATAGTTGACTCAAGGTCTGTGGAGACAAAAGCTACACACTACTGCTCCCTAATGACAGAGCAGTGTCCCTACACGCTTAAAAATAAAGGTGCTTCACGATGCCATAGAAGAACCTTTTTGTCTAAATGGTTCCATAAAGAACCTTTAACATCTGAAGAACCTTTCTGTTTGACCAAATGTTCCTTGTGGCGAAAGAAGGTTCTTCAGATTACAAAAAGGTAAGAAAGAGATGGTTCTTTAAAGAACCTTTGACTGAATGGTTCTTTGTGGAACCAAAAATGGCTCTTCTATGGCATCGCTTGAAGAACCTTTTGAAGCACCTTTATTTTTAAGAGTGTACCACAAGCGTTATACACACAGGGACTGCATTCCATTATTAAAAGAGCTCATTTCAGGGATAAATGTATATTTTTTATTATGGTTCGAATGTCAGATTAATGAGAGCTGAAAATAACACGAGGAATATGTTTGTGCCCTGAAACTAAAATGTAACTTTTTTTTTATGCTGATCTAATGTGCATAAAACATTTGAACTCAAGACATTTAAATTAAAAGTGTCCAAATCAGTCAGTCCAAAATGTTTTAGAAATATATGAACTGTATGACTGAATACATTTTGTTGTTGTTGTTGTGGTTTTGACAAAACTCTGTATAAAACTTTATAAAAGTGAGTAACTTATAACCCCTGTTATATAAAGCATCTTTTATATATAATTCATAATTTTTTTTAAATTACTATGATCCCACATAAGTCCAAACCGATCAGTTAGAGAACAGAATGCATTTAGTTTCTAAATGTAATCATAAACATCTAACCAAAAAATTCAGGAAATAAGAGACATGCAGCTCTAAAAATAAATTACTCGTTTGATTATCACTTGAAACAACAAAAGGCAGATAGATGTTACAAAATTATCTATAGGGGCTTAACTTACAGAAATAAATAAATGATTAAAAAAAAAACACTAAAAACATGGGAACTTAAATTAATCACATTATGATGTGAAATATGACAATAACTGCAACTGGCCCTGCAAATCTGAATGATTAAAAAAGTAAGTTGAGGGAACGAATGAAATCAAAGAGAGGCACAAGTAATCAGAACCAGGTTTATATATGCTTTCTTCTTAGTTGCAATTGATCGATACATTAATTATTTACATAATTCATTCTCATTTTGCAAACAAGGGAAAAGCATTAGTACATCACAAAGTCAAACTCATAGTCAGGGAACTGTTTCCTGTTGCAAGGCGTTCTAGAAGAGAAACATAGACTTAAGAGTCAATCAAGCAAGTCTTATCAAAATATGATGTCCTAGACCAGAATATATTCTCTCTCACTTAAGAGAAATCAACTGCATCAAAATGCTAGCACATGCAAAAACCTCAGAACTGTACTTGGGCCCATCGGAGAATGTAAAACTTTGTTAAAGTAGCTGTTTTGTGGTTCACTTAATAGAAGACTATGTAATCTGCTTGTTCATGAATAAAATGCATTATAATTGTACATGTATACAAAATACTAAAGGCTGCCAGTTTGGTTGTTGCTAAAGCATGCTGTGAAAAACGACATGCCTGCTATTTAAAGGGATGGATTGCAATAGATTTTTGCAAAACATTTAGGAGCATAGATAGTCATGAACCACTGTGTCAAGTAACGGTTGAATATTATCCCATTCCTTTTTCCCCCAGTCTGTATTACGCAGCTTCGTCCTGTTGCATATGAGGACACCAGTGACCACAGTATCCCCGGTAAAGAGAACAACATTTGTAGCAATATCGAGGGACACTATGAGTGGAGGCTGGACTGGAATTGCCGTCTAAGCATTATGAGTGAAATAACAAAGAAAAGTGAGTAAAAGTAAGTTTCTGTCTTGTTGAAAATTCAAGGTTATTCCCAGAACAACAACAGAACAGAGGTCTCATTTGACACTCAACAGCTTCACAATTAGAGACAGATTGAAGCTCACCGAACGAAACTGTATTTCAAGTCGACGACACTCAAAAGGCAACCGTTCCCATAAGCGCTTGGCAGGCTGCTGACACTTTCACCAGTTCAATAGCATTTTAAGAACATTGAACATTAAAATAAAAGTTCTCTATGAATAATTATATATACATTTTTTTAAGTTGCATCCATTTGTCTTGCTCTTTGTGTGGTATGCATTTAATTACGAATTTGTATCTCAATTTGTGATCATATTCATTTTTAAATGATTTCATGAGAGGAACAAAAAGACCAGGAAACTCACAAACTAAGTGTGAAATGCGCAAGTAAACCAGTTTGTTTTAAGAGTGATTAGTATAATCATTAATATTGATTAGTATGAATTCTTTTTTTTTTTTGTGTAAGCTCTACACTGGATGCAGGAAGGGACAAACTAACATGGACTCAAAAGGTTGAGGCTGTGATGACCGGCGTATACATCTTTATCACGTACAAATGTACACACGCACGCATACATCTATACAACTGATCCTACCATTGATCTCTTCATTAGGAAAAACAAACAAACAAAAAATAACGAAAAACAAAGGCTGTCACTGGCACAGAAACAAGAGTGAGAGAAAATATGAACAATGGAAGAGCAACTCGGTCCTCTGTCAGAGCGTATCTCCAGGTTTTTTCAGTCTCCTTGATCACTTGAGAGGAGTCCGGAGCGCAGGTAAGGGAACGTATAACTTGCTGACTGTAGCACTAGAGGCACTTAAGGCTGTGACTGCCTGACGTGTCGGTCGGGCGAAGAGTGGTGTCCGAGTCAGAGTAGCCGTCGGTTCTCGGGCGGGTCTTTTCGCAATTCCTCGGAATGGCTCTGAGCCGGTCCACGACCATGGTAGTCATAACGACCTTTTTAACACAAGGGTACTGCAAGTGAAAATATAACCGTTTGATGGAGAAAAAAAATACGTAATTAGGATATAAACCAAAGAAGTACCAAGTACATAAAACAGATAAAATATTTTTGATGACGAACAAACAAGTCCTAAGTACTCTAGAAAACTATAAGCTACCATTCAAGATTGGGGTCAGTAAAATTTTTTCTTGACGAAACCCAAATCCTTTAAAATCAGCAAGAATCTCTCTTCTTTGGCTTTCTCACTTTCTCAGGGGTCGCCACAGCGAGGATGCTCGCGCAGCGTTGAGCACCTGTCGTAGCAGGATGCCCTTCCGCAGCACCCAGCATGAGAGTGCACCCCCTCGTGCAACCCCAGTGATGGGAACAATCACCATCTCTTCTCTCTCCGCTCACACAACGCACGGTTGCTATTCCTTTGGGGACTTCCGAGCGTAAGGTGGGGGGGGCGTTTTACTGTCAGACCGTTTATTCTATGCCTACACAACCCTAATAAACCTACCCTCACGGAAACTTTCCTGCCTTTTAGCCTTTCATAAAAAACTTCATCTGTGTGATTTCATCTAACGGGGATTGATTATACCGGCGAGGAGATGGGGTGACCAAATTTAAGGTCCCCCCATGACAACGAGTCCGCCGTGAGTCTGAGTGGAGTGAGTACAGGTTTACTGTTTCACCAGATAGGAGTAAAAATACATGAAGATACAACAACAGCAAACACAGCCGAATTACGGTTGCCAATTCACTATACTGCAGGTCTTGAGTGGAGGGGCAAACGGCGAACATGCAGACACCATGAACGAGACATGAAAACTCTCAAACAGACAGGTGTTGCATAGTGCCCATAGCTATGAGCGGAGTGCCCCCACTGAGCTCTGTCAAATAAAAGGTTCGTTTGAACTTTTTATCAAAGAATCCTGAAAAAATGTACCACAGATTCCAAAAAATAACAGGTGTTTGGACAGGTGGTAATAGTGATGGGAAGTTAGGATTCATTTTACGACTCGGACTTTGGAGTTTCTGTTCCGCAAATGAACGAACTTTCGAGGTCCTATGCGTCATTAACACAATATCATAAAAGTTGGTGGTACTTCCTAACATTACGACTTCCGCAAAATTGATACACTACAAACAGAGTACTCAAATGCTATAAGAAACAATGAAAGATTAAATTCATGTTTACGGGTTCTTCAGTCTCTGGATTAGCTCAACTAATCTTATTGACAATTTCGTGGGTTTGCGGGCATTATGGGGCTGTCACGTGAGAATGAACGATCAAACCGAAGACTTTGAAAGAATGAAGGCTAATCAATTCTTTTCAGGATAAAGCCCTGCATGGTTAACTATGGGTGCGTCACGGATGACTGAACGACTCAACCCGAAGACTCGAGAGATGAACTAATAAATTCTCTTTCCGGCTCAGACTGCATAAGTTAAAGCGTATGGGGCTGTCACGTGATGAACAAACTACTCGAAAAACACGAAGACTCGAGAGATGAAATAATCAATTCTCTTTCCGGCTCAGACTGCACTGGTTAAAGCTTATGATGGTTTTTTGGGGTCACGTGCGGATGACCGAATGTCTCTTAGGAAAAAACCAGAAGACTCGAACCAGGGGAACTACTGAACTAATTCAGTAAAGAACTAATGTTGCGCATGCGCGACTGAACGAGTCACTCCCCGAGACGACTCGTTCTTCCGAGTCACATTAACGTGTATAGAGTGGCGAATAGAAGCTGCGCTGAGTGATTCAGCTAAACTCTTTACGAGGAGGTGTGGTAGTATGTTAGATTCTTTGTTCCTGCTGGTCTTCTGTAAATGCTGACGTGAATGACTCACCGCAGCGAATAGGAGTGTGTGTAATGCTACAATGCTAAACGTTTGCATAAGGTTATATTTCTAATGTTCTGATGACAATCGAAATGACATATCATAAGACGCAATGTGACTTGTAGCAACATTTGCAAACAGTCATTACCTGCATGTTCTGCCCTTGGAGATGCAGACGTTCTTTGCAAACCCCCTCATAGAAATCATAGTACTCCAGGAAGGATTTCTCCATCACGCTCCTAGAAACAGAAAAACAATGCTCTTATAAGGGTGTTATAAGGAAATAGTAATTAGCGATGAACTTCTTTACAGAAACACTGAAACCGAAATTAAAGTTTTAATTTAGCCGAAACCGAAAATAAACATTTTAAAAAATCTATAAATTAATCAAATTTATTTTATAATAAACACTCAAATAAAAAGTTGTACAAACATTTAAATTGTAGATAATGGAGTTATGTCAACTTTTTAATACCAGAATTTTGTTTCCATTTTCTTTTTTGCTGAAATATAAACAGTAACATTAAACATATAAACACAAACTTGTTTTCCTGACAGATTTATTCAAACATGCATTAAATAATGAAGACAACAGGTTAAGTAAAAATATAATGAATATGTAATAAATGTATATGAATATGTGATATATGGGATATAATGAATATGTAATACTATATGTAATGTACATACACTTCCGGCTTCGCTACCATTCGGATGTTCTTGCTTACTGCTCTGCGCTTTGCTTCCTATTTCTGTACTTTTCTCTGATTTTTCTAAGATTTTTACTTCTTGCAGATCAGTACAGTGCTCAAACAACACATTTTTGGTACAAACACTAAAACTAAAAACTCTTTGGGGCTGGAATAATACCATGAAAAAGAAGACTTTGCCTCCCACTGCCAGCAGCTTACATTCCGGAGACTGGAAAACACAGCTGTCTACATTCAAACAGAAGAGAAAAAAATACCTCCTGTTGAATCTACTTGCTGCATAAACTGCCACAAACTTCTACAAAGGATTGCGGTTCTTGAAACAAAATTACTTGCGGATATTCCAAACCGGCAGCAGGAACACTCAGCAGGCCCATCGGTACCGGACCCCTCAAGCATACACGTGTGGATAGTCCCATGAATTAGACAATATAAAAAACGGTGCACAAGTGTAGAGGAACAAGCCCGAAATGGCACAAAAGGGGAGCGAGCCCAAGGCAGTAGAGACATCACAGACGTGTAACTGAGTCATTTTATGCTGCCGGAGAATCCTATATACCCCCGCATAAGGTATGACAAGACTGTGAATATGATATCTACCACCCCTATACATCTTGAGAACAGATTTGAAGCATGAATGAATGGGGTGAGAAAATCCCCTAACATCGCTACTAACAGGCGCTCGAGGTCGAGCAGACAGCGGCATTCAGCTCAAGAGCGTAGCCGAGCCCAGGACTCTGATAGTGGACTCTCTATTATCAGAAACATCAGTAGCAGGACTACAGCGACATATTGCCTTCCGCAAGCAACCATTTATGATGTAAACAAGGAACTTCGGAAAATTCTAAAGAAGCACAAGACTGCAAATCGAATAATCTTAATGTGGGGAAGAATGATATTCGGAAAGAGCAGTCAGAAATCCTTAAGAAGGATTTCAGTGAACTCTTTGAAACACTTAGAAGCTGAATTCATTCATCATCGGACTCAATCCCAGCAAGGGGAACTAATATGTTTTCACGTTTGTTTGGGCTGAACACATGGCTACAAAGAATCTGTAGCTTAAAAGGAGTCAATTTCATCGACAATCTTTTCTGGGGCCATAGACAACTGTTTAAAATGGTTTGCCTCCACCTAAACAAACTTGGTGCAAGAGTGCTAAGGGACAACATCTACTTCTCCCTCCATCATTTTTCAGTAGTGTGTGCCAAACTACTCAATCTGAATGGCACACACACACCTGGACATAGTATGATTGACCACAGGACTTCATATCAGCTTCGAGTCATCATGTGGTTGACACATCCAACAAGGACACTGATAACACCACGCAGCCAAAACAACCACTGCTCATGAACATCATGGCTGAGCACTGCCCACAGAACTCATCACAGACGGACTGTGACACATCAGAACAGCTCCAAGACTCAGCACACAAGGACGACTCTCTGGAAAACAGCCAGGGAAGCCAGGACAACATATTTCAGCCACCAGAAACACAAGAGCCATAGCCCATTTCACAGACACATATCCCTCTTCCAGCATCTCCATTCTAGTTTCTCACAGAAAAGTGGAGGGAACTGGTTTTGCTGGGACCCAAACTCTCCCCGCTTTTTGCGCAAGCCCTCCAGATATCAACAAAAAATAAAAGGAGGGCCCACAACCACCGAAGAAGCCTGATCGGGCCAGCTCGTCCTCCTCCTCCTGCGAGAGCTCTCTGGCGGCTGCCACAACGCTAGGGCCCAAACCATCCAAGTGCTGTAGGTGAACCAAAAACAACTGTAAACAGCTCTCAGTGATATGTGTCAGGTCCCCGCTATAATAGCAGCAACATTCACAAATGTTTACAGAACAAGCGGGAAACCAGTGTGCCTGTAGTTTTCTCTATTTCAGTTTTATCACGTGATAGAAAGTCTAAGGCATTCTTAAGCCGTACGGCTGACTTATCTAATTTGCGGCCTGTTATGCATCAAACTAATATAGCTGTTGAGACAAAATGCAATGCCATAAAGTTAGCATTTTTAAACATTCGCTCAATAAAAAATAAATAATTTACTAATCAGAAGGGATGACTGCATACCACAAACAACCGGATTTTAGTTTCTAAATTGAAGCACATGCTAGAAGACAAAGCGCCAGGAGCAAGTAGAGAGTCACTCAAGGGAAATGCACAGCCATCGGGAACTTATGCCATGAGTCGGTTTGACGAATGTTAGACGAGGTGGAGGGTATGGCTGATTCTGATGTAAAGATGTCATCAATGTCAAGCAAGTGTATTTGGGTGAGTATTGTCCTACTGATATTAGGGATTTGTTGAAGGTGCGCCACGCCAGCGAGTTTGTATCGAGTTGTACAGGCCCAAACATAGATCTCACAGCTTTGTGAAGAGATACAAACAGAAAGGAATGCCTACGTAGATCGTGACTCCAGACTGTTGCTCTGTTGTGGCCTATGGCAGGGGGAGTAAGTATTAGCATTGAGAATGCAGAAACAACAACTAACAAAATAAAAGTAATAACCGTGAATGTGTATGAAGCGAACACTTTGACTCGATCCGAGGTGGGCCCTGAAACTACACAATCGTAGACATACTCTATATTTAATCATCAGTAGAGGTCTAAACATTTAATCCTTTGTTATTAAGGACGTAGCACTATCTGGTCACTTCTGAATTTTCTTGGATATATTGATCTCTGCTACCACTGAAACTATGGCTAACGAAAACAAGTGTGGTATAGTATGGAGGCTATATCTAACACCAAGCCTTATGCAGTCCTGTTGATTCTCCTGTAATCCGTTTAACGCAAAAATAAGATGTTAGTGATGAGATCTGCTCTATATAAGTCAGTAAGGAAGGCTGCGACAGGAGAACTCGCAGTTGAAGAGCGGTGGAACAATCCGAAACAGGAGTTCAGAGTATGAAAAGACAATGTAGAAAAGCTGAGTGGATGTGGCGGAAGACGTAACTTGAAATTCACTATAGCATCTATACAGACAGCCTTCGTGCTTTCAATGTGGAACTAACCAAAGCTAGACAGTCATTATTCTCAAACCTTATAAACAGTACAGAACTACACCAACAAACTTCTTTTTGTTCTGGGATACGGACGACCCCAGACCCCACCCCACCACATTAAGAAATTAGACGTCAGGAGGCTACTGTGACAAAACTTTCACAGGGTGTGTTCGCAAAAGGGTAGCTGTGACTACGTGGTGGGAAAGCAGAATCCCAAAACCCATGGGAAAAAACAAAGCGAAGAGCCCTTGATAACACCATATCTGAGCAATAATCAAGGACCAATATCATAATCCTGCCTTTATAGGCAGATTATTGAAGTAGTCTTTAATCAGCTGACAATAGTAAACTCAAATGGATGCCTGGACATTTCAATCGGGTTTCGACCGCATCACAGCCAGAGAAGCGGACATGACAAGACTAGATCTCAGTGCTGCGGTGTGACACAGTGATCCTAACATGACCGTCTAGAGAGAATGGAAAACTGGGTCTCGGTTTTGGGAGGGTAATCAAATGGTCAGGTCATAATTAGAGGGAGCGGGTTATTATGTGAGGTTATAGGAGAGCATAAGTCTAAGTGGAAGTCCATGACATCCGGAGTCCCACAAGGCTCAATTCTTGAACCGCTCTTGTTTAGCCTGTATATGCACCCACTAAGTCAAATAATGAGAAAGAAACAAATTGCCTATCACAGCTATGCTGATGATACCCGGATATACCTAGACTTATCGCCAAATGACTACAGCCCCATTGACTCCCTCTGCCAATGCATTGATGAAATTAACAGTTGGATGTGCCAGAACTTTCTTCAGTTAAACAAGGAAAAAACTGAAGTCATTGCATTTGGAAACAAAGATGAAGTTCTCAAGGTGAATGAATACCTTGACTCTAGGGGTTTGACAACTATAAATCAAGTCAGGAATCTTGGTGTGAATCTGGAGACAGACCTTAATTTCAGTGGTCATGTCAAAGCAGTAACTAAATCAACATACTACCATCTCAAAAACATTGCAAGAATTAGAAGTTTTGTTTCCAGTCAAGACTTGGAGAAACTTGTTCATGCTTTTATCACCAGCAGGGTGGACTATTGTAATGGTTTCCTCACCGGCCTTCCCAAGAAGACCTTTAGACAGCTGCAGCTCATCCAGAACGCTGCTGCCAGAATTCTGACTAGAACCAGAAAATCTGAGCATATCACACCAGTCCTCAGGACCTTACATTGGCTTTCAGTTATATTTAGGATTGATTTTAAAGTACTTTTACTCGTTTATAAATCACTCAATGGCCTAGGACCTAAATACATAACAGATATGTTCACTGATTATAAACCTAAAAGACCACTCAGGTCATTAGGATCGAGTCAGTTAGAAATACCAAGGGTTACACAAAACAAGGGGAGTCCGCTTTTAACTATTATGCCACCCGCAGCTGGAATCGGCTTCCAGAAGAGATCAGATGTGCTAAAACATTAGTCACATTTAAATGCAGACTCAAAAATCATCTGTTTAGCTGTGAATTTACTGAATGAGCACTGTGCAATGTCCGAACTGATTGCACTATATTTTATGTATAATCATTTTCTATTCTTAACCGTTTTAAATTCATTTTAAATCATTTTAAAAGTTTTCAAGTTTTAAATTCCTTGTGATTGTGATTATTTTTTCATGTTGTTAGGTGAAGCACTCTGAATACATTGTGTATGAAATGTGCTTATAAATATAACTTGCTTGCCTTAAACAGGCATGTATTTATTAAAATGCTCTCATAGAGTTTGTTGTTCTAGCCAACTAACCAGTTTATGGCCAGTTGCAATGTCTTTCCTGAGGTAAATGTAACGTTACAAGCCGTTTTTTTACTGATATATTTTTGCTGTCAAAACACTCATTGAGTGATTACATGCGACAAAATACATTTCAGTAAATTACTGGTTCCTTCAACGTACCATCTGACGTTCATTAATGTTTAATTTGTGCTAGTAAAAGCAAAGAGATGATTCATATGCTGCTTAAACTGAGATCTCTCACTCTACATTAAAGAGTGACAAATCAGTATATTTTTTTTGTATTTCATGATAAAATTAACAGAATTTGTTAATCCAGCACTAGCGTCCACACCTGTTGATAGTTTATCCATGTCGTGAGCACAAAATAGACACTGACACAGTCAAAACACAGAAACTGAAAAGGGCAGTTTCGCCCGAAAATGATTGGTTGCCAAAATTTCGGTGCATCACTTATAATACTTTTAAAGGTTTAGTGCGCCCTTTAAAAATAACCATGATTATGCAAAATGAGGGATAATCACTCACCGCAAGGCCTCGGGACACGACACTCTGCCCTCTAGCATATCGCACACTGCAACTCGCATGGTCTCGTGGCGGATACACTCATTATAGTTTTTGCTGTCACCTGGATGCCTTTCCTATCAAACAGATGACAGTGCAGAATAAACTATAGCATTTACTGCGAACAAAATAAAAAACAGATTACAGGAGGACCTCATAAAGGCCTTCTATACTAAGAATGCATTGTGGGAGCTGTAGTACCTGCTCAAAGCCTGGCTCATTATGGTAAGGGTTCTCTGTCATTAGGGACTGTATGGATATGAGAACGGAGGAGATGCTCTGGGCAGGACTCCATGCTGGGCCAGTCCAAGTGCTGTGGAAAGAAACAGCCATCAAAATCAAGATCTGAATAAAGGCCTGTTCAGAACAAGGATGATAATGCTAACTGTAACGATTACTATATTATTATTGTTCATTTGCAAAAAAAATAAAAATACTCTGAAAGTGATTTCAATGATATTGATCATGTGTTGTTATAGATGTGGTGTGGACTAGAATTAGAATGAATGTTAAAACTTTAAAGTTATTGTCCTTGGTGTAAACAGGCCTTCATTTTGAAACTAAAAGTGGCCAAGTAAATATATGTGGGAATCCAATCACAAAAAGAAATCATCCTTACCCGAGGATGCTGAGGCAAACTTTGCCGTTGCGGTAGAAGTTCGGGTTGAAACGAACAGTGTTGTGCCCGGTAGTGATAAGTTTGACACGTGGAGGGTGGATGGGATAGTCAGGAGGACAGCGGAACAGGAAGAGGAAGAAGCCTCCCTCATATGGTGTGTCGAAGGGACCGGTGATGAGGGCGTGAATCTGTGGAGACCCGAGAAGAAAATGGGTTTATTTGAAGCCACTATAGAGAGAATAACCAGAGACATTCTTTCACTACAGCAATTTCCACAACTTTTTCCATTACTTTTACAGATTTTTAATTTACGTTAATGCTAATTTTTATACCATTATATGCCTGTTCCACTATGCCACTGCTCATGCTTAATTCACGCTTGTACATAGAATGTTAAAAATACATCAATACAAAATGCAAACAAATTATTACACTACCGTTTATATGTTTTGGGTTCAGTTCAATATTTTTATGTTTTTAAAAGAAGCCTCTTATGCTCACCAAGGCTGCATTTATTTGATCAAACATACAGTAAAAACAGTAATATCGTAAAATATTATTACAGTTTAAAAATAACTTTTGTAGCGAAATTAGCTCACAACGGGAAATATGAATAATTAATCATAACTAGTTAGAATTAATTATGCATATTTTAGATCCGCTGTAGATATTTAGCTGACCTCTCAGGGTCAACTGTCTTGTCAATTCTAAGAACGTTAATTTCCTGGTTAAGGGAAATAACTTTCTTACTGTACAATTCTATAAGCTTGTAACGTAAATCTGCATGATTATTGTCTCCGGTTATGAGTAAACAATGAACACGTCAAGTGTGATACAAGTAAGGTTTTATTAACTACATAAACACTTAAACTAGTCTAACATACTACATAAACACATAAACGGGTCTAACATACACACACACACACACAAACAAAAAAACACACAACGTGGTATAGGAAAGGGTTAAAGGTTAAACTCAGCACAGAAAGAGGCATAAAGAATGAATTTTATGGAACACTTTGCATATTCAGCAGATCTAAAACCTGAGGGAAAACGTCAGATTCTTAGTTCAAACACACCTTGTAAAAAGGTGTAACTGATACTTAATGCATCAATTAAATCGACCAAGTTTGATACTTGCGTATGTCTGAAAAGATTCCTGATGCAATCTTAAGGCCCCTAGATCTTGCTGAAGTTGGTTGATGAGAACGAACCAGTTTGCGTCAGAGTAACTTGAAGAAGGGAAAGGACAAGGATGAAAGGCAGGACACCATGAGTATGGTGATCTGCAGTGTTTTCTCACATCTTCATCTGCATCTGACCGAACCACCGACTGGGGCGGGTCACATGGAGTGTGGCCTTTAAAGCCTGCAGAGATTCACGCCTCTCAAGATGGGCTTGCCCAATGAGGAAGTCCGGAATCTCAAGTGGGAGTTCTGCGTTTTTATGGCCCTTTGTTTCTAAGCATGGTATTTCGCATATGTAATTCGCTTGGGAGTTGATGCACAAATTAGTAAAGATTCTTAAGACATCAATATGTTGCATAGGTATCAGATGTTTGCATCTTAGTGAGATCATCCGAAAGAGGAAGTCATAGAGACCAAAAATGTATAGGTGAGCGTATAGAACTAGTGGTCTACATAAAATGCATAAAACACAACATTCACCACAGAATATACAAGAACGTAATGGGTATCACACTGACCTGGAAGGATATGTGTATCATAAGAGGGGTGCGAAGGTTCCTATGATTAATCAGAGAACAGTCCATTCTTGGCATTCGTTGTCTTTTTCTGAGGGAAAAAGTAGGGAGTTATCTGCCCGCTTCTTTAGCAATAAACCCAGTGATATCAGCGTTTGTTGCCATGGAACCAGGGGCCTGTTCTGCTTTTCTGAGGTGTTAGGTGCATTTCGGTGTAAGGGTCCATAGACCCTCGTAATTGGTCATTTGGTTAAGTGAGGGGGAGTTAGATGTTATTTGTTAAATATAACAAAAAGTTGTTTGTCTGATTGGTCCAAATGCTACACTTTTCTAGTTTCATATACTGTGAAATTATCCCTGTGATGGCAAAACTGAATTTTCAGCACCATTACTCCAGTTTTCAGTGTCACATGATCCTTCAGAAAACATTCTAATATCCTGATTTGGTGCTTAAGAAATATAACCTTTTTCAGAATCCTTCGATGAATTGAAAGTTCAAGAGAACTGCATGTATTTGAAATATAAATTTTTTGTAACAATGTAAAAATCTTCACTGTCACTTTTGATCAATTTAATGCATCATTGGTGAATAAAAGTATGAATTACTTTCAAAACAATAAATAAAAAAATCGTACTGACCCCGAACTTTGGTAGTGTGTATGTTGAAATTAACATTAATCTAGAATGATAAATGCTGTGAAAGTAGCCTACTGTTCATTGTTAGTTCATGAAACCTAATACTGTAACTGTGCACATGCAATTAATGCCTTCACTGTTTAGTAAGAATATAACAATAGAAGCAAGGATCGAGGGAGCAGAGAACAGAACGAGGGGTTTTGAAATAATCAGCATAATTGTAAGGGAGAAGTGTGCTGATGCTTACCTTGGTCATGTCATGAGGGTCGGGAACCACAAACATACCTGGAGGAGGTTCTTTATAAATGGACATAATGTCTCTAAATGGAGGAAAGAAGAAAGGGGTGTGAGCAAAGAATCATAAAAACACAGAGACTTCACTAATATGAAGAAACATCAGTCGGATTATGCACCATTTTTGTCAAAACACAAGGAGGAAACAAGTGTCATATGCACACTCTGCCAAGAAAATCATCAGATCACTGAATGCCTGGATTAAAGAGACAAACTACACGCAAACATATGTAGCGAATAAGCTCATGGGGAAATATGAATAATTAATCATAACTAGTTATAATAAATTATGAATATTTAGATCCGCTGTAAATATTTACTTAACCTCTCAGGGTCAACTGTCTGTCAATTCTAAGCCGTTCATTGATGGTAATGGGAAATAACTTTCTTACGGTAAATGCACACGGGGGGGGGGGGGAACTGTGTAGCATAACTGCATTGAGTAAGTACTCCATATGAGGCAAACCATGAAAAAAGTAAGGTGATACAAGTAAGATTATTAAATACATAAACACTAACCTGTCAACATCCTACAGAAAACTTAAAATGGGTCTACTATACACACCTACCGATACAGGGGTATAGGAAAGGAGTAAAAGTTTAGCCAGTAAAAAGGAGAGAAATAGGAATGAAGTTATGGAAACCATTGCATATCAGCAGTTTACAGCCTGAAGGGAACATCGATTCTTGTCAAACACTTTTTTAAAATACAAGTGATACCTCGTGTATCAATTAATAAGGCTAAGTTTGAATACTTGCACGTCTCATCGGTGTGAAAGAGAGGTTTGATGTAATCTGAAGGTTGCAGTTGTTCTTTGCTGAAGTTGGTTGATGAAAAGAACCAGTTTGAGTAAGAGAATCTTGGTGAATGGAAAAGTCAAGGCGAAGCCTGGCACGAACTTAGTGGGTTGCAGAAGCGTTCTAGCTCACATCTTCATCTTCTCAGAATTCAAACAAACCACCGACTCTGGGTGGGTCACTGGTGTGAGGCCTTTAAGGTCTGAGAAGATTCCCGCCTCTCAAGATGGGCTTGTCCAATAAGAAAGGCTGAAATTCCAAGCGCGAGGTTAGAAATACTGGGGAGTTTTACGACCCTTTGTGCGAGGGCATGTAATTTGCAAATGGAACTTGAATCGAAATTACTAAAGATTCTCAGGACACTAATGTATTGCCTATGTACCAACATATAATATTGTTTAGATCATCAGAAGACTAATTCATAGGTACTAAACATGGTAGGATTACATATAGGTTTGATGACAGGAATGAATGGTTCCATCATAAGCCCGCATAAAACAGTATAAAATCTCAAAGACAACATACACAATGACCAGAAGGATATGCGTATTCATTCAAAGAAAGGTTTTCCTATGAATTAATTAGAGAAGAGTCCATGTTTACTGAGCACTGTGTCTCTTCTATGGAAAGTGTAGTGAGAGGGGTAATTTTCAACATGCCATTAGGTCGTAAATGTATCTGGTGTCAGGGTCCTGGGCCTTGTTCACAGACAACTTGGCACCCAGTATGTTTATTGGGTGAGGGGTCTGTGAACGTTTGTTAATTTAATGAATAATTGATTTGTTAAATCAAATGAAAAATGGTGTGTCTGATTGGTCCAGACGCTACACATAACTGACTCATTGTAACCGAGTGCTTTTGTTTCGTGTCCACATCTCCATTATTAGCCCTCCAGGGACGTTTATCACTTCCTGCCCAGGCTAAAGTCACTGCCAAGTGACAATCACCGAGAGTGGCAACGTAGGGTCTTATAAATACAGTCGCCTATGACAGATTAATCTGCTTGCAACATTTGGCTGGAAAGTGTTTCAGCATGCCAAGGTAGAGACTGACTAGTTATTGGTTTGAGCAATATTTGACTGATATTCAATAAACTTTTCGACTTTAAAAGGTTCTCTGTTCTACTGATAAATGCCATAATTTGTTGGGTTTCTAAAGAAAGGTACCAACTAAACTACAAAATTACATAGTGCCTTCAACAGAAAATAATGTATAAATATTCATATAAATTTGATTTAACATTTTTATGCACCAGGCATCAGTTCTCAAGAAAGAAATGCATACCTAAATTAAAATAAATCAGAATGAAAACTTAGTATGAATGTAATAATAGTTAAAGGGGTCATATGATGCGATTTAAATTAGTCCTTTCTCTTTGGAGTGTTACAAGTTCTTGGTGCATAAAGAAGATCTGTAAAGTTGCAAAGACTAAAGTCTAAAATCCAAAGAGATATTCTTCATAAAAGTTCAGAGTCAACCACACCTTCCTAAAACGGCTCGTTCTAACACGCACCCACATATCTACGTCACGATGTGGGAAGATTTGCATAATGCCGCCAAAATGTTCACACAAAGAAAAAAGGCGTAACTTTAAAGTGAGGCGTAGGTACAAGGGGTTATGGTGACTACTTGGACTAGTGCTCGGCATTAAACACCAAAGGGCAAACACACAGCAGGAACACACCCACACGGGTGAAACACACTCCGGAGCAGTGGGCAGCCTTTGCGCGGCGCCCGGGGGCAGCTTCTTTTTGGGGTTCTGTGCCTTGCTCAAGGGCACTCAGTCGTGGTATTGAAGGTGGGATGCGCTGTACATTCACTCCCCCCACCCAATCCCTGCCGGTACGAGACGAACCCGTAACTTTTGGTTATGAGGTTCGACTCTCTAAAACTAGGGCCACGATTCCCTGCTTCTTTGCGGTTGCCCGGCTGTGCCAGGTTGTGGAGCGTTGTGAAAGCGAAAATACTTTGTTTGGCCTTCCAAAGGAGGATACGACTAGAAATCAGTGGTTTTGTTGTATTTACAACACTGTTCCAGAGCATTTCAACCCAAATATTCAGATGTGAGCTGCGCA
This sequence comes from Sinocyclocheilus anophthalmus, assembly GCA_018155175.1. Lineage (NCBI taxonomy): Eukaryota > Metazoa > Chordata > Actinopteri > Cypriniformes > Cyprinidae > Sinocyclocheilus > Sinocyclocheilus anophthalmus. The sequence continues at coordinate 257,385 of JADLZN010012178.1, forward strand.
TTTTATGGAGGTTGGATGAGGACTGTTTCCTGAACCAGTGGCCTAATGCGTCTGTGGCACAAAGGCTGTTACAACTTTGCAAGGACAGTCTGGCATTTCTGACTCCCAGCCTGTAAGTACGTTTTTTATATTAAAAAAATTAGCCACTGACGATTCAAACGCGAGTTCTGACCAGTGTAGAGTAGCGCTTGTTGTTTGTCGTTTCTCCGAGCACAAATGCAGACATGGTTATGTTTACGCGGCGCGATATCGAAAACAATGCGTAAAAAGACAGTATCGTTATAATCAGTAATTATGTCCCCAATGGATGCAACAAATGCCTAGTTTATAAAGGGTTTTGGTTGTGTCTCGTCTAGTGAGTACGGATCGCCGGAACGAATCGTTCTATTTAACTGGCTTCTTAGTAACCGGTTCTGAACCGTGCACGCCAAACGAAGAAGTTTGAAATGTGGTGTCTCACAGTACGCACAATCACAAAGACTACCGTTCTTCGGTGTATAAACTGCCTATCTCCATCTGACTTGCGACATAAACACCCCGAGTTATTCTGTGCTCCAACAGACGACTGGAACTGTAAAAGAGAACCGATGAGGGGATGGCACGAGCAGAGCAGCTGGACGAGCCTGTCAAAATACACACACTTGCAGGTCTGGCCACTTGAGAGCGTGGTGGCGCGCCAGGAAGTTAGTGCGCAAAACTGTCCAAGTCTTCAAAATGCCACAGTTGCATGCCCTTAACTAGGGATGCGCGATCCGATTCCTACGGGTGATCGGCTGATAGTGCCAGTTTCTTCGGATCGGATAGCGTAAGAGAGAGCTGGCCAATCTGAGATTTATTATTTTTTTTTTTTCCCGATTGTGTGAATTATTCTGTGGTACTTCTGAAGCCATACGATAGCTTAATGTGAGCAACATATGAATATTTAAGCCCTTACATTAAAATTCACACAAACTCTTTTCTCCACTGTGGCTGTCAGTCATTCATTCAGCCTTTAAACCCTGATCGCGTTCGGTTACAGCAGTCAGCTCGGTAAAACTCTCTCCAAGACATCGTGGTTCCATTAGAGTGATTTGTAACGCGGTCTAGATTTGCAAAAAGGACTTTATCTTCTTGCAGGAGTTTAATGTTTTGTTACTTGCTACCAGGTGTCTGTGAGAACAGAACACGGCGTAGAAACGACTATAAATAGTTTTTAACGTGCACAAAGAATGTTAAAAGAAAGGCTCAATAACTGTAGCACAGATATAATACACACGCATCAATTTTTTCACTTTGATAGGTGGCATGTTCAACGAAGTGCTTATGTGCGCACATTGTAACGCTTCGTGTCATAGACTGGTTCAAACCTCTACATTTGAGAGTAAATACACTGCATAGCGGACCTAAATGGGCAATCTGGGACGACTAATTATGTTAAGATTTAGATCAATGCTATCAATTCTGCGAGGGGTTTGGGGGGGAGGGGAGTATATGATTACACGTGTTTAGTGTGAAGGCGCCGACTCGCCGTCGCTTTCTTCATGTGAGCAAGAGCGAGAGTTTCGAAGCGAGAGTCTAACATACTATGCAGAATGCCTGCGTCATGTAAAACGCTATACGTTGTTGCTTTCTGTAAAATAACAGTCCTTTGTAATTTTCTGCTTTTAAGAATTGCCGGGGTGTCATTGTAGTAGACGAAAGATATGCGCAACGACAATCCGTAGATGGTGCTCGCCTATTATCGTCCCTGTTTTGGTTTCAGCGAATCAGTTCGAGCAAACGCAAACAACCTGATTAGTATTCATGAATCCAGTAGCTCATTAATACTTAGTGCGTTTTTATATTGTTTTTATTAGTAGAATTCGTATAATAATATCTCATCAGTATTATTGTTAGTTTTTTTACAGGAACACTGAAGGAACAAAAAAAAGCACCCGCCACAGTCCTAAGTTTATGGTTACCAAGTTTTAATTCTAATGACTAAACTTCTATTATTAAATAATACTTTATTATCATATTATAATGCTTGACTGAATGATATTAAGAGTGTACTTTCAGATATTAAAAAGCTGTGCCATTTTACAAACAATATATCATGTTTGTAAAATGGCAGCATAACATGACATAAATATACATATCTATATATATCGATAATATAGATAAACTAACCGTGAGCGGGGATGTATAAAACAGTTCGTGCTGCACTGTATTTTTGTCCTATCGTATCTATCATATGTTGCTGCCTTATTACTGTGCTATACATTTAAAATAAATTTATTTTATAGTATATACTTATATATAAGTACATTCATGAATGTTTTTAATGAATGAATTTTATAATAATACAAATAGCAATGCGTAACATTTCTACCATATTTAGTGCAACACTTATTTGTTCCCCACAAAATATTTTTTCACTAAATGTTTGGATTTCAAAAATTGTGCACTGATTTTTCTAGAATAACTTTTGTTGCCGAATTATCCACTAACCTAGTTTTTGATAAATTTTTGTCATAGATTATAATTATACATAGGCCTATGTTTGTTAATTTTATTTTTCTTTATAATGAAGTAGTCTGTATTTAGTATATTGTGAAAGAATGATTATCAGTTCCAAACACACAGATATATAAAAATTCTACATTTATTTAAATGAAAAAAAAAAAAACTTCACGGGTATCGGATCAGAATCGTCGTATCGGTAATACTGAACCCTAGGTATCGGACGAACGGGTGTGTTACGGAAGCGAAAAAGGCGCGGGGTAATCGAGAGAATACTACCGTTTAACGACACTAAATCAACACTATCTGATACGTACGAGGGAGCTATGTCGAGGCGTAGTGTCCCATATGCATGGTCATGTTTGGAATAAATCGTAAGATGTTTTGCCCGAGAATATGAGAGGTTTACGGAAACTGTTCACAAGCCAAGTTAAACATAAATAATAATTAGCGTTATATTACATAGAAGTTGCGTAGAAAAAATCCGGTGCATGTGTATGGGGGCAAAGATTGAGTAGTGGTGTATTTATTTGGACAACATTGCTTTCATCTTAATTAGACGGCAGCGACAACTCGGAGACGGTCTCTGGTATAAGCAGACTGAACAGATATTTAGAGGTGATTAAACGCAAAGTTTTAAAATAAAATAAAGATCGGCAAAACACTATAAGTAGGAGGTCCGAAAAAAACCCCGGTATTTAATCGGTCCCGGCCCCGGGGCTAAATTATGGACGAAGGAGTCTACGCTCCGCTTGACGGTTCACGGTTGAGCTATCGGCCTGGAGAAATTCCAAAAACACACATAGGAGCTAGTACTGTTCGGCTCTTATAGATTTAAAGTTTCCGCGGGCAACAGTGACTGCTTGTGATCAGTTAATCAGAGGCCAGGACGAGGTTCGCCAGCTGTTTTTCAAACATTTGTTTGATGCATTTTTGCTATTCGCAATTCAGAAAGGAGATCGCGCTCACGCGGAGGAGCATTAAATCGGATGTTTATGTTTATTCAGCCTTCTGACATAACATGCGCCTTACGTCATTACATTGGGGGTTGGATGGGAAGTACCATTTTAAACAAAGTTGTCTTACATTTCCCAAAACAAACACAGGCCTATATGACAGTCCAACATTACCTTTTTATCCGAAGAATACACTGCGGAGACGCCTTCTCGTTGTCCCAGTCGGTGCTTAACGTGGGATCCCAGGAGGTGGCGTGAATTTGGGACAGGAGGCCCGCTCCGGCGGGTCTGATCCCGATAAAACCCCCCCCCCCCCCCCCCCCCCCCGGGGGGCGGCAGGGAGGAGGAACGGCCACCACGGGAACCGCATGGGTGATGGTGTGCGCGATCATGGGAGCGACCACAGCCACTGCCGGAGGCGTCGAGGCGGATGAGTGCCCCGGTACGGAATTACCCAAACTCGAGGACAGCTGCGCTCCGTGGTCCTGCGCCGTGCCCACGGAGCCGTTGGCCCCCTCCCCAGCGCTATCCGCCATCGTCGTTGAGACCGAAGAAGCCGCAAACTGTCTGAACAGCGGTCAGATCAATCGGTCTTAAATGCAGTTACTGTTTCTCCTCGCTCGGGAGGCAAGTGGAGGAGGGCAGGAAAAGAGAAATGACTCCTAAGTTAACGTTACATATTCTCCCTTTTCCCCTCTTCCGACCTAAACTATAACAACCTGCGTCGAAAGCAGCGCCGATTTTTAACGTTTTATCCGAAGTAGCTGAGCTCAGAGAAGCATTTAACGTTCACGTCAATGAAAACTGAGTCTAAACGCACGCGAACGTAGTTTCTGCTGGATCGGCCTGGCCTGTTTATCAATGTTGTTTCATTTCTCCTCACTTCCTCCTCGTTTAGAAGGAAATAGTGCCATCTAGCGGCGCACTCCTGGAGGAGATTCAGGCCAAACGGGTGTCGATTCAAACGATTCGTTCAGTATTATATTACATTTTTTGGTTATAACAAAACTCCAAATAATGTTTTTTTAAACTACACGTCAACTTGTTATATAAAACAGTCCTATATTATAACCATTCTTGGTTAATTTGAACCTGAGGTTCAGTGAGTCGTATTAATTCGTAAGCGTTTGATTCATTAAAAAGAACCGGGAATCGTTTTTTTATCCACTAAAATCAGTTAGGGAATCGGATTACACTGGTCGCGCTCTATTTTTGATTCACTAAAATGAATCGATTCATAAGAGTCATTTGCTAGGGAATCAGACTACGTGCATGCATTATGATCACAGTAACAGGTGCAGTATTCGTGTAAGCGGGTCGTCGATGCACGGTCACGAACCATGAATGTAACTCCGAATCGCGGAGCGAAGGATCTTAGGCTGATGTATTAAGTGAAGTCCGTTTGTTTACCAGTCGTAACAAAAAGGGAGGTGTGCGCTTACGTCAATAGGGAGAATGAGGATTTACGTCACAATGTTTTAAGGCGCCGCCATATTAGCAGGTATACGCTTTCCGTTGCCATGGTTACTTCGACCGTGAGACCGAAAGAAATAGCAACAGAGAGAGAGAGAAGATTAATTTAATAAATACATTTCTGCGATACTGCGCAGTTTTATGGGAAGAAATGGAGAAGGAGAAAGCGAAAGGAAAGGGTTATATCGGGAGAAACTAAATAACACCGCTAAACAGCGTTATTTAGAGAAACTGCTTGGCATTAATAATATCGACCCGTACGACCTGCAAGTTACAGAATGGACAAAAACCCCAGAAACACTACCACCTCTCACATACCCTGACATCGTCAATTACCTGGTTTATGGCATCAGTGCCTACACAATGCAAGAGTTCAGAAGCTTTAAGTCATTAGAAGCTTATCAACAATTCTGCTGCGGCTGGGTGCAAGACTTACAAACCCACAAACCTGTAAACTGCGAAAGCTCAGTCATACTTGCCAAGGTTGCACTCCACATTTATTATACTTTTTACAGTTCTAATGCTTATTATTGCATTATTGTAACAAAATGTTAAATATATTAATACAACGGTAATACTATATATAATAATTAGATATAATGTATATATATATATCTATATATATATATATATAGATGTGATTAGGCTGAATGCCAAGCAGATGGGTAATTGCTGCAGACAAAGGGAAATTGGAAGTGTAGCATGGAATGAAATGCAACACGCTCTCCTTCATGCCTTTTCCATGTTGGAAACTTGAAAAACTGAATACAATTGTGGATTTTGTTTCACGAAGGTCGTGTGACCTGCTATGGCAGTTTTTCACACAACAGTAGTTCCCAGGCATCGCGAAAACTAAATCAACGGAGATCGACAGCAACAAAAAAATCAACCATAGACTGTAAACAAACAACGGAATCCTGCTAAGATGGCGGCAGCGTGCAGGTTACGTCGCCGCCCTATATACCGTGACGTCACATTCTCATTCTCTATCCTGGGAACCCACAAATATGTGGGAGCGTGAGACGGCGTTGAGGCAATATACTGAGTTTACAGTGTCAACAAATTATAGCATAGTACCAATGTATATTACTTGAAATAAGCACACTTATAATTTAAATATTACATACATTTTTAATAATTGAAGCTTGAAACTGAAAAGCAGATAAAACCAACAACCCAGCGGAGTCCGGTTTAAGCTATTTTTTGGTGAAACCGAGAGGGGAAAAATGTGTAACCTTTGTGACATTGCTCTGCAAGATGAACAAAGAATGCACCTTGTATGAACCTTTTAGTACCATTTTTCCCCCTTCAAAAACAGAGTTGTCATCTTTACTCAATCACGTATCTTTGCATAGCTAAATACTTTAAACTAATTTGGATCTATTAAAAGAATAGTTCACACACGCACAAAAAAGACATTTAAATGATAATTTTCATTTTTGGGTGACTAACTAAACTAATATTGAACATACTAGATGAACACCAATTAGCAAGAACTTGAGCAAATTTATACTGGGTATACTGAAATGTTAGCATGCCACACAAATCACTACAAGGAGTCTTGAGACATTTAGCCCGAGTGACTTTTGGACAACCTATTGGAGACAGCATGGAGAGGTTTTGAATACAAGTTAAATTCAATAAAATTATACGATAAATATTTCCCCGATCCAATATTAGCTTTAAAAACACACCAGGCCAGTCTACCTGTCCACTGCATCCTCAAAGCAGAAAAACAACAAGCAACAGCAAACGGATTTCAACCATTTATTCAGATGGTCTTATGAGAAGTGAGTTCTTACATAAAACTTTCAGATAGAGAAAAACGGTACAGGGGAACATAAAAAGGGAGAGTTTCTTGTAGTTTTGTTGGAATGGCGGTGCCACGGCCTAAGCTGCGTGTCACGGTTTCAATCTCCAGATCAAGAGAGTCGAACCGCGAGAGAAGAGAAGACATCCAAATTACATGGCGAACAGGATGAGGAACGCCACCATCAGACAGAACAGACCCATGGCCTCAGACAAAGCAAAGCCCAAAATGGCGTAGGAAAAGAGCTGCTGTTTCAGGGAGGGATTCCTGTAAATGGAGAAAAAGTGACTTGGGCACAAGCTACATGTACAACAAATAAACCAAGTTTAAGAGGCTAATTACCTGGCATAGCCAATAATGAGGCTGCCGAACACCGTCCCGATTCCAGCTCCTGATCCTGCCACACCCACCGTGGCAGCGCCAGCACCAATGAACTTGGCCGCTGTGTCGATATCTCTGGATACAGCGCTGGTCTGGAAGCCCCGGGTTACATTAAGAAGGGTCGCTTCACTGACTGGCAACAGAGCAGCCTGAAAAGGAGGGCAAGAAACTTAAATATGTGCAAGAGAAGCTGCAAGTTACTCCGAGGAACTCATATGGAAGGCACTTTTTATTTATCTTACCTGTTCAGTTCTTGCCTCAGGTCTGCTGAACACCACTGAAACAGGCCGGGCCAAAACCCTGGATCCTCCACGGACCTGAGGGATGAAGGAAAAAAAAAACAAAAAAAAAACAAACCACAATGAGAACTAAATGATTGTCAGTGTGATTAGCAGCCCCAAATGCATGGTGGGACGCGGGCAGAATGGTTAGAGAGTCGGACTCGTAACCCAAGGTTGCGGGTTCGAGTCTCGTACCGGCAGGGATTGTAGGTGGGGGGAGTGAATGTACAGCGCTCTCTCCCACCTTCAATACCACGACTGAGGTGCCCTTGAGCAAAACCCCCAACTGTTCCCCAGGTGCCGCAGCAAAAAATGGCTGCCCACTGCTCCGGGGGTGTGTTCACGGTGTGTGTGTGTTACTGATGTGTGTGTGTGCATTTGGAGGGATAAAATGCAGAAGCACTAACGAATTTCAGGTAGGGGCACCATCGGGAAATGTCACTTTCACTTTCATATGCTTTTCTATCAACAAACCTTGACAGAAAGCAGGTTTCTAAATCTAAATCAAATATTTATGAGAGTGCAAGGATCCAGTGGGTATTAACTTTAACAACCCTAAACCACTGCACTTGCACCTGACATCGTTTACTATGAATACTGCTCTGCAACGAATTGCTTTATGTTCCTCTACTGCAAGTCGCTTTGGATAAAAGCACCTTCTAAATTCATAAACTTAAATTTAATACAAGCACTTAAAATGCATGATTATAAATGTGGTTAGAATTAATGTAGACAATTCCTTCCATAGAAGTTACTCAAAACACTCATACAACAAGCCTCTAAGAATAATGTCATTAAAAGGATTAGCTCATTTCCAGAATAAAAACTTCTGCTCATTTACTCACATAATTTCATCCACAGTTAGTCTCTTCAGTTAAAAAGAAAGTAAGGTTTTTGAGGAAAACGTTCCAGGATTTTTCTCCATATAATGGATTTCAATGGGGCTCAAACGGGGGCCGGAGGAAGAAAAGAGCATGAAGGTCCAAATTGCAGTTTCAGTGCAGCTTCAAAGGGCTCTACACAACCCATGTGTGAATAAGGGTCCGGCGCATAGTGAAACAATCAGTCATTAGGTGGAAGTACCAACCCAGTGTTTACAAAGCGAACTTGCAAAGAAAGTTCAAATGGCCTGCTACAACAGACGAGATGGGCGGGACGATTTTGACGTTGGAGCGAAGAGGCGGAGAAAATGAAGATGGCGTTTTTCTACTCTTCTAACTTTTTGAACCGGATCGCCAACAAGACACGAAGATAGAGCTAACTGCACCGTGGTTAAGCACGCGGGGGAAGGAGTGCATTCGCCGACAATACTGCGATTTGAGCGGCTTTGTAAAAAAGTATTGCTATAAATTATTATTTTTTTTTTTAGAAAATGACTGATCGGTTCGCTAGATGAGACCCCTATTCCTTCGGCTGGGATCGGGTAGAGCCCTCTGAAGCTACACTGAAACCGCAAGTTTACCTTCAACCCCTTGGGTCCAATTGAAGTCCATTATATGGAGAACAGTCTTGGAACGCTTCTCAAAAACCTTAATTTCTTTGCGACTGAAGAAAGAAGCATGCACATCTAGGATGACATGGAGGCGAGTAAATTATCAGGAAATTTTTATTCTGGAAGCGAACCAATCCTTTAAGGTCATTTGCTGAGACAAGTCAATGGAGTGTGACTGGAGTGTATTTGGGCTTGAATACATACCACAGCAGGTGAGGTGACAAACTTAGCACACGCGTACATGCTTGAAGCCTGTGGAAAACAAAGATGTTAGACAGGTGAAAGATAAGCACTAATGTCCTACACGTTAAATCACGTGTCCTTAAATTATAGTCTATACACACAGTGATAGGAAAGCGACAAAAACAGGAGAGGTCTGTGCCATCAAGACTTAAAGTTACAACTCACTTAGCAACTGAAGAGACTTCCAATTTAAGACCAAACCATTCAGAGAAAGCAAATGAGATAATAAATAAGTGTTCCATCATTTCATCAGCACCCAAACCAAAAGACCCCTTATCTGCACACAGAACATCCATTTAGATCTGTTTGGTTAAGTTAACCTCCAACCAAAGGATGCAAGACTGCTCTAGGTCAGTGGTCAAACATGGCATCATGGAGGTCATGTGTTGGATGCTTTGAGTTTTTGCCCCCACAATAAAATGTACAGATTGGAGGGACAGTTTAAACCATCTAATCTGAGGTTATTAGATTGATCTTGTTAAATGGTTCACATTGTGACACCAGCAGCAACTAAATCCAGCCATAAATTCTTTACTCAATATACAGATTACTCAATATTTTACCTCTCATGCAAGTTCTTAATTACAATATAGGCTATTAATATTACATATAGGCTATTCATGGTTACCTAGGTTGTCTATTTTTACCTCTCATTTCAGGTCACTGTATGGATAACCTTTTGAACAGCCTGAAAGCCTGCTACTCGTTTCAAAATACATCAAGTACGAAAAGGACGTTAATAATCTTTCCTGAGATTACTTTGGAGTCCCAAGCTTGAGGTGTTGAATTTGCCCGCAAACTGCTCGCGCAGACAAACTGGAGAGTGAAGGTCACCAATAGCTTTGACTGCTGCTTTATTGAAACCTAAACGCATGTAAACTGCCTTAAAACATGAAACGGACATCATTTATAGTTGCACGTCATTGTGGTATTATAATACTCGCGGTTGAACGGTTTAGGTGCAGCGCGAGCTTTCAGGCTGATGCGGGCCCAGCGCGAGTCAGACATTTTGCAAGTGTCACGAGCAGCATGTGAATAAAACAATATAAACATCGAAGCTAAGGAGCATGCGTGTTATTTACCGGTTGCTCTTCGTGTCAGAGTCCGGAGACGTGACCGCAAACGGATTCATTCATTCATTCACATGAAATGACTTTGACAAGCGGCTAGCGGAGCTTTAGCAACGAGCTTTTCTGAATGGAACCGAGAGCCGTAATTATCTTAGCCGGACCAACAACTTCCGCACACTTTCACAGCATTAAAAAAAAACTTCCCCATTATGTATCTTCAGACGAATGCAGAGAAAACCCGACTCACCTTTTAGATACAGCACACAAAGGCCCGGGGTTGCAGTAACGGGGTTGCAGCAAGAGGCAACGAGTACGCCGTAAAACTGTCACCTTGTCATTTATAAGCTTCGGAACTACGTCCTCGTTTGTGATTGGGTAGAGGGTCACGTTCGCCTCCTCTGATTGGCTACACGGTATGTCAATACATAAAACACACCCAATCACGTGCGTTCTCAAGAAGGCGGCCTCTCTTTGATTGGTTTAAATGATTTAAGGAAGAACACCGGGAAAGTCAGGAATCGCATCCCGTGTCCCCTGTTTCTATTGGATGCTCTGGGTGGAAATCCTGCCTTATGGATTTTAGAGGACGGGTTACTGCAACTGAATTGCAATAGCTGCTGAATATCATTAGAGGGCGACCTGTGCTCTCTCTCATCTGAGAAGTGAAATTGAGAGTGGGTAGCAGGGAAGAGCAGAGATCATGTTTATTTAAAAATGTTCTCGGACGCGTTTTATATTGACCAAGTAATGCTTTGATTTTTGTTAACATCTTTGAAATGTCAGTAATCATTACAAATGCCAATTCAGTTTGTAACTTAAGTACAATGTCATATTCGTGACACCTATTTAATTCTAAAGGAGGTAGGTGATCATCATTGTAACAGTATGAATATGTAAATTCATATTTTTTATGCGTAATCTAATGTAATCTATAGTCAATGAAAAAAATATCCGCAAACTCTGCACATCCTCATATTACGATTACTTCAGATTAAGTAGGCTAAACACAGCAAGAAAGACAAACAAGTTTATATGGCAAATGCACATTTTACAACAAAATAATAAAATGTCATATACTAACTTAATAAGAGTTATTAGTTAATGCTCTGTGTTTTCATCATTTTCAGCAGAACACCATGCACTGGCCTAAAGGAAGGTGATACATTCATGCAGGTATAGGAACAATGCAGATTCTTTTGTATTATTGCCAATTAAATGTGTTTCAATAACGTTTTGGTAACATTCCCATTAAGTTAAGTTATAAACACGTTGTTTCTGAATGTTCTCTGAACATTCAAAACGTCTAGTTTTTAAAGTGTTTAATAAACGTTTTTTTTTCTTGGTTATGCAAACATTAAGAAAACATTCCATTTAATAGTTTTGCAAACATTATGGAAATCTTACTTATGGATGTTCTCTGAACATTCCGAAACAAGTAGTTACATTAAAAAAAGTTTAACGAACATCCAAATAAAATGTTTCAGGCAAAAAAAATAAATAAATAAAAAAAGATCCCCGAACATTGTATAAGTAATGTTTTTGTGCTAACGTTTTGAGAACATTATTAAAGACCAGATAACTCTGAATGAACTTTTTTCAAAGGTTGGAACTTTGAGAGAACCTTGCCAGAGCATTAGCCAAAATTTTGAGTGGTGATGGATGTATTATAAAGAACTGCAAAACATTTCAAAATAAAATAATGTATATTTGCATTTTAGCAATATTCAGTGAAGATCTACTTAACTTGGAGAGGCTCCAATTATAAAATTAATACATTTTATGTGTAATTTATATAGATATATTCCGTTACAAGAATGTATTCTACAAACCCGATTCCAAAAATGTTTGGACACTGTACAAATTGTGAATAAAAACATATTGCAATGATGTGGAAGTTTCAAATTTAAATTTTTTATTCAGAATACAACATAGATGACATTTCAAATGTTTAAACGGAGAAAATGTATAATTTTAAGGGAAAAATAAGTTGATTTTAATTTCATGGCATCAATACATCTCAAAAAAGTTGGGACAAGGCCATTTCTACCACTGTGTGGCATCCCCTCGTCTTTTTATAACAGTCTGCAAACGTCATGGGACGGAGAGACAAGTGCTCAAGTTTTAGGAATAGAATGTCGTCCATCTTGTCTAATACGGCTTCTAGTTGCTCAATGGTCATTTTTAGTATTCTTTGTCACACTTCTCTTTATTGATGCGCCAACGTTTTCTATGGGTGGAAAGATCTGGAATGCAGTTGCTGGCTTCAGTTACGGATCTTCTTTACGAGCAGCCGAGTGATGTTGTAATTGATGAGTATGTGGTCTGGCACGTGTAATGTTGGAAAAGGTAAGGTCTTCCTGAAAGAGACGAGTCGGATGGGAGTATATGTGTTCTAGAACTGGATATACTTTCAGCATGATGGGCCTTACCAGAGGTGTAAGCCTGCCAATGCCACACGCACATGCCACCCCATACCATCAAGAGGCAGGATCTGAACTGAGCGTGATAACAACTTGGTTGTGCCTGTCATCATTAGTCCGGATGACATGGTGTCCAGTTTCCAAAGAACGTCAAAATTTTTGATCGTTCGGACACAGATGTTGTCCCTTGCCAAGTCATTTACCATGAGCCTGGCCAGACGAAAACGACTGCGATTAGGATCAGGTTTAGATTGGTTTTCGGCTTGACCTACACACAGGAGATTGTTCAGATTCTGATTGATCGTTTGGTGATATTTATGCACGTAGATGATGATATTCAAACTCTTTGCAATTTTTTCTTGAGACACTCCTTTGATATTGCTCCATATTTTTCGCCGCAGCATTGGTGGATTTGGTGATCCTCTGCCCATCTTGACTTTTGAGAGACACTGCCAATCTGAGAGGCTTTTTTTATACCCAATCATGTTGCCAATTGACATAATAAGTTGCAAATTATTTTTCCAGCTGTTCCTTATATGTACATTTTAACTTTTCCGGCCTCTTATTGCTACGTGTCCCAACTTTTTTGGAATGTGTATTTCTCATGAAATCCAAAATGAGCCAATAGTTGGCATGACATTAAACGGTCTACTTCAACATTTGAGTATGTTCTCATAAGTCACTTGTGAATAATATACGTTTATGAGATGTGTAAATTATCATTCTAGTTGTACGCTAATTTGGTAACGGTCACCAACTTGGTGGAATTGGGTTTGTATTACAATTCACTGAGAAAGATTCAAATATAACCTGGCTATGCCCCTTAAATGTGCCATGCGTTTGTGTCTTAATCCATTCATGTGATAGTTTATCTGACAGCTTCTTTTAGTGTTTGAGACTTGCATAACTTCCATTATACTCACCCGTGTGTCTATATCACTTTAACTGCCTGTCTGAACAAGACCTTTTATGGATCATGGACATGACAAATCAAATCGAAATCTTTCCTCTCTACCCCTAAACCTCAAGTTGGAAAAGAAAAGAAAAAAAAAATTCTCCCTAACATTTTTCTTCTGTTGCCTGAAACCACAGTATGAAGCTCCAAAGGCTGAATTGAGAATTTTTGGAAACCTGCCTTCAGAAACATGTTTATGGTGCACAATAACAAGCTTTAACTGATTTATGATGATGAATGAATGACTGACTGATGAGAATGAATATTTGGTTTATTAGCCTATTTGATATCTAAATCATTAATGCATAGATATTCATGCATATATTTTGTGCATATAAAAATCAAATTTTTGTTTCACTGCTGTCACTCTTTTCACTTGGCAAGTTATACCATTTTTTTCTGATTTTCATTATACACCTGTTTGTTTTTAAAATGTTAATAGCCAAAATCGCCCTAGATAATACAATCTCACAGTGTAGACCTTGTGTCACTGATTAAAGAGAAAATGAAGCAGAACACATCCCTCAAGTAAATGTATTTCACTGCACAATAATTCATCCAAAGCTTCCACAGATTTTTAACATACTTTGAAGAAATTAGATACAGTCTGCAATCCATCAAAGGTGTACAGCGTGTGATAAATGGAAAGATTCTAGTAGGATTTCACCTGAGGTTTTAAACAGAAAGGGTTGTTTCATAAAAGCCTTAATTTTATGTGCACACAAAATTGAAACCCCTTTAATGTTGTAAATGAGTAATTCATTTGTCCTGTTGAAATAAATTGGAAATGGAATTCGAAGCAGTAAATATATTTGTTGAGAAAAATGCTGCAGTTCTTCATGAAAGTACTTTCTGAATATTCCAGAAACAGACCCTTTCTAAGAGTTTCAATGCTCCCTCTCAGCAGGAGGTAGATTTAATAAGTTTTACAGGTGACAGGGGCAGTAAATTACAGGTCTTTACAAGATAAAGCTGGTAAGGTTTTCCACAAAGAGCTGCAACTGAAGCATTATCGTGGAGTTATGTTCAAGATCTGCCACCATGGGGCACATTCAGAGTGACATCCATAGTAATTGTAATTACACACTTCACATATGCCAAGTGCTTTATCAACAAGCAATGAGTTTACCTATACACATTTCAGAAAGGGATGTGAACAGGACCATGAACCTGTATTGGTTTATTTTAGAAACATGTGAATGCCTATAAATACATATGCTAAACCAACAAAATATTATAATGTACTGAACTGATTATATGTTATATTTTGCAGGGGTTTTCAAATGCCAAGAACCCATACATGCATTTCCTTTGCAAAGGATGCCCTTATTGTTACATATTTTCATGTATAAATATACTTACACATTTGCATGGTGGAAAATATAATATTAGAGTGATATTATGAAGTTTTTTTCCCTAAATAAAAATAATTGGCTTTAATGTTGTTACCACAGAAATAAATTATCAAAGTATTATCTTGAATAAAATAATCATGACTAATCTCTAATCTCTGACCAGCTTTTAGAAATCAGAATGAAACAATAAAAATATTAAATTGAACAAGCATGTTTATAAAAAATAAGACACTTAATAATTAAACTTTTCAGCTCTAAAAATACATAAAAAAAATGTAATGTGATTTTTTTCAGTTCCTTACTTCTGCCAGTAAAGGGCACCACTGTAATACGCTGTGATTGCTGAGTAAAGCACTGTGCTATAGGCTCAAAAAAAGGACAGCACCATGGAGGCCTATACATTTCCAAGTGATATTTCAGGCTGTTTTCCACACATGTAGATTTCTAGAACAATGTGGGCATAAAAAGCTTGATTTTGAAGGGGCGCTAAACAAAAACATTGCAGAATTTATCTCAGAAGGGGGAGTTACTGAGATCACAGACCCTATCTGTTACCATTTTGTTCTAGAGGAAGGTACTAAATCCCTGTTCGCGTTTCCTGCAATTAAATCTAATGAACTATCATGTGCATGTTAATGAGTTTGCATATGACTACATTCTTGTGGATCTGTTTGACTAACAGCTGACATTAACAGGACATTCCGGTGAACCAAAAGGTGTGCCAGCTTGGTCAACGTGTGTCAGATTCCCTTCAGCCCACCCTGACAGTAATTCGTATGGAGCTGCAGAGTTTAAGAGTTTAAGAGAACACTTTTTTTGGACAGAAACTGGAGCAGCACGCACATAAGAAATACATACCATACAAAGTGTATTCCAATTTTGCGACATACTTTTCCTATGCAATTTTCCTATGCATCATCTTGAACAAGATGGACAGCATGACTGAACGGCATGAGTCATGAATACCTGTTTTTTGTCTCCTCGTTCCTCCACAGTAGCCGAAATGCTACTTCGTACGACACTCTACATTCTGCCTCTTACATCTGCTCTTGCACTATCCTCACTCAGTATCCTCTGACTGTAGGCAGTGTAAAATCAATAGGCTCTTAACAGGCCAGCTAGGCTTATTTCCCGGCCTCAACCTTGACAAACGAGGCAGTGTGTGCTAATTGATCGGCACAGCCTTCACAATTTTCTCTGCGTAGTAGGCCTACTATGTGTGAACCATCCTTTAACACGCACAGTGAGCGTGTAGGGTTGATCACTACATCTGCTGCATTGAGCCAGCTCTTAACACATCAAATCATGTCCATGAATCATCTTCATGGGACAAACTGTCGATACCGAAGATAGTATATGGGAGGCACATCATTATGACAGAGTAGTTGGTGACGGAGAGATGCACAGGCTAATTTTAGTACAAGTCTCAGCTTAGTCACTTGAATCTTATACAGTATCATGAACATTTCACATGACAAAGGAATTGTGACTGAGAGGATGGGATCTATGTGGAGTTTGCTAAGGCTTTATGAAAAAAAATCACCAGTCATTTCAGTTCCTTGACTTAATTTATATCCATAATTTACTTAAAAATGTATTTACAAAAGGAGAGCAATCTGTCTGTCTGTTCTATTGTTCTATGTATCATTCTCTGTCAACAACATCTTAAAAAGCACTTACATTTTCACAGATTATGAATGAAGAGGGCTTTATATCCTTGGAAAAAGAATGAAAGTGTTGTACTTCCACACAGATGTGGGATATATTAGGTCTTATTTGTTGTACTTGCAGTAAGAGAAATGTAAACAGTTTTTTTTAATAGCTCAAATTTATGATGACAGTTGTTCTGTTGTTGTACCCCTCTTACGAATAACAGGACAAACAATGACTAGCTCTGAGTGTGTGTGTGTGTGTCTGTGTGGTTTTTTGGCTTTAGGAAAAGAAAGACCTTTCATGAGCCCACAGACCCACTGCGCAGGCGCTCAGTTGTCTGGCCAGCAGAGAGGAGAGGAGAAAGAGGAGACAGATGGGGGAGGGAAACACTTGGTAACAGCTTCTTGTAAATAAGGCTCACCCGTCCTTTTTTGATGAAGTTTGCACTTCCACACACACACACACACACACACACACCCAAAGACAACCACACCGTACGCAAACACACACACACAACAGGCACACATAGTCTGGTCCGCTATCCTATTGGGGGGGACCTCTCCATAGGCATCATGGTTTTTCTACTGTACAACCGTATACTTTCTATTGCCCTACACCAACGCCTAACCCTAACCTACCCCTCAAGTGAAACTTTTACTGCATTTTAGATTTTCAAAAACGGATTCTTGTGATTTATTATAAGCTTTTGGACCCGTGGGGCCCACAATTAGGTCCCCACGTGACACGTCCCCATTGAGATCTGTGTGTATCAGTTTTGTCCCCACCAGATATATACACCGATATCACACACACCATGGGGCACACACACACACAGCAACGACATCTAAGCCATGAGATACACTCACTAGCGTGAACGAATATCTAATGCAAGACTCATGTGACAGGTTTGTTGGGGATCCAGCAGCTTCAAACATCCCAACTGCTGCATTCAGGAAATATTTGGCCACTCCATTACAGCACAATAATAATACACAAAAAACACATAATCAATAGAAAATGCATTGATTCTCTTCACAAACATCCCCCACAAACCTTTTCTCACAGACATCAGCTTCATCCATGTCAGCGCAGTGAGCAAGTGCTTTCCCGAGGAGCTGCTGCTGTTTTTTTAATGGGCTGAGAAGGATGAGCAGTCATTCAAAGTATTATTACACTCCTGGGCTGAGCACTGCCTGCTTGGCCCCCTTGCTGAGGTTGTGGAAGATGGATGGCTTGCTGGAGCAGCAATTAATAATGTTTTTACAAGAGCAATGGAGGCGTGCGCGAGCTATGGACGGATTGGGCAGAGAGTATTGAAATGTGCAGGTGAATTGATTGGCCCTTCAGATTTCCTGTAGAAATCATTTGGATTAATTGAAAGGACTGGGAAGGAGGAGGGAAGGTGCGGGGCACATATTGATTTATAGGTCTCACTCAGAAGAAGAGGAAGAGAAAATGGCCACATTGCTATTGGAGACAGGAAGAGGTGGTTTCAGGTTGGCTGCCATTCAACATTCATTGGTCTATTGTTAGTATGGAAACTCATTCATCACCACAGGATGGAGATTCAAGTATTTCATCAAATACTGCTATCAGTATAAGGATGGTCCTTTCAAATACTGCTCATGATCTCATCTTCCTTCCTTTACAGTTTTCTTCAATTGCAGTCAATTTTTGCACACTAAGGCCAATGCAGACCAGATGTACCATCCCAACAGAGCTTTTTTGAACAATTTTAAATTCTGCCCGCTGTGGTGTCAATGTTTTACTAAGAGACTCAAATGTTGGCCACTACTCCGTTATCATTACTCCTATATCTTATTCATCTATTACCCTAACTTGCATTACCATTGCATTTTATAGTACAGATAAAAAAAGATATTAAACATGTAAATAGTTTAAAATATTGGTCATAAATAAATACGAATGCTTTACGAATTTGAAATTGTAGAACTAATTAACTTAATTTATTAACACTATTTGTACAAGATTAACCCTTGTGTAAAAGCTGTTTTTGATCTGCATTGTTAATAAAAATATAGAAATGTAATTTAATTTACAGAAAAAAAAATTCAGCTAGAAAACACATTTGTAAAAAAAAAAATGAAATAAAATTCATCAGAGCAGACGAATAAAGGTTTTGATCTGCTTTACTCCATACGGTAAACATGAGTGAATCTTTATTGCCATCTCTAGCTGTCTGTTTGCAGACAATGTGATGAGGCAAGTTAAAGAATAAACTACAGTGGCTCCAGCTTTTGTTAATAAATGTGTTTCATGTTTGCTCACTAAGCTGAATGCAAAATAGGATCTGCCTATTCATCCTGTTCTTTTGGCGATAAGAATGTTCCATTTGCCATATAGGTCCTGAAAATCAACAAACATGAAACAGATCCATTTAAATAGTACATTAGATTATTATATAAAATGTGGTTGTGCTTGGTAAGGTTGGGTGGCGTATTTTGGCCAGGGCACGATTTCCTTATCTCCTCTCGTACTCTCAGCGGCGGCAGCATTGCCTCCTTGGTGGGAATAACACTAAACTAAACCCTCTTTTTAGGACTCTTCAGTTTATCACAATTTATAACAATGTAAAATTATGTGTGACTGGCTTTTATAATAAAGATTGTACAAGTGTGAAATTGTGTGTGTTTTATTATATTATGATATATTGTTATATTTCTTTATTATAGTTAGAAAGAGGGACATACAAAAACATACCATAGCAAAACAGACATGCACATTTCTTCCCATTCCATTGTTCCTAGCATGCTTTGACGAAAATAAAAAATAAAAAATATTGCCATTCAAAGGCTTTTCATAATAAATGTAATACTTGTATTTAGCAAGGATTGATTGAATTGATCAAAAATTACAGTACAGACATTCATAATGTTACAAGATTTCAATTTCAAATAAATCCTGAAAAAAGTATCTTGGTTTCCACAAAAATATTAAGCAGCACAACCGTTTTCAACTGTGATAATAAAGTGAAGTCAGCATATTAGAATGATTTCTGAAGGTTCATGTGACACTGAAGACTGGAGTGATGCTGCTGAAGATTTAGCTTTGTCATCACAGGAATACATTACATTTTGAAAAGAGTTATGTTGAATTGTAATAATATTTCATTTATAATATGACTTTTAAGGTATTTTTTAATGCATTTGTTTACTTTTTTTTTGTTTTACTTAAGGGTGCATCGTTCTAAAAAGGCCAAGGTAAAACTGTCTGGGCTGGGTTAATCTCAAGCCCCAAAATCTCAGAAAACTAAAGCAAAAGATGTGAAATTAAGGAATTTAAAAGGTCTTCCTGAAACTGCTCATGGTTTGTTATGATGGCTAAAGTTGTGCGCATAAACCTCAAATTTTCAAGAACTCGAAAAGTTTGTCCACCCCCCCCTCATGATAACTCACTAGACTACATACATGCTTTGTGTTACTCTCATTTTTTGAGAAATACATAAACACACACACACTGTTTATTTTTCTGCTGGCCAAAATCGCCCTCTATTCCAGCTTTTCCCAAACCAAGGCACAGTGAGTGAGTGAACGAGGGAGGTTGTGAGCAGAGGGTGGTGGGACGTGATGCCCAGAGGCAGGCACTGGTTATGGCCAGCTGTCTGTCTGTAAAGAAAGTGGGTGACGCTGAAGCAGGCAGGAGCAGTGCTCTCCGGTTACAGTACCTGTCTATAAAAACCACTCCCGTGTCCAGCATCCCTCTCCTTCCAGACCCCCCAGGGTTCCCCCCGAATACTACCAACGATGAAAGCCATGTCTTGGGTTGCAGCCTCTACAAACCTGGCCTGTTTATGAGCCCTTGTTTGATGTCTGCGCCTGGTTAAGGGGCGCTCGCACCCAAATACGGGTGAGTTGTGCCTGGGTGGTGCATGGAAATTTGCACAGAGATGCTTTAACTCACAGGAGGGCCTTTAAACATATCACTCAGTATTACAATAGCACCGTTTTTCCAAATTTTGATGTGCAAGGTTTGGCCAGTAGCTCAATTATATTAGAAGCCAGTTCTATGGAGATAATCTTCCTTTCAGAATGTCGTCATACTGTACAGGCATCAATTACAGCATAAGCGGTTGTTAAACAGAAGCTCCAGGCTAATCCATGCGATGCAGCAGATGCATGTTTGTCTCCTAAGGGTTAAGATCTTCCCTTTGCACCAAGCGCACCAGCTCCAGCCCTGTTAAAATATCTCACATTCCCCTTGACATTCAAGAGGCTGCTGAAGGACTCTGAGTCAGTGGAGTTAAAGATCGGGCTCTTGTGTAGTTCCAGTGAAGGCGGTTTATTGCAGATTTCTTTACTGCACACTGGTGCACACCTTTTTTTTTTTTTTACAACACAGAGAGAAGGCTTAACGGTTGGGCAACGAGTAATAAGTGGCATGTGAATGATGCAGGTCGGTCTGAATGAGCTCCCTCTGATGCTGTTTACAAGAGCTGAGCCTTTTTTAAGACTCTTCCCCAACCGCAAAAAGTCAGAACGCCCTCTTGCTTAATTACCATCAGGGTGTATGAATTTTACAGGCAGGCCAATCACAATTCAATTCAATCCTGCCTATTTTATTTTGACAGCTTTAGGAAAGCATAGCTGGGTTATTTATTTATTTACTTAGTTAGTTGGTCTTCTGAATTTATTCACTTATTCTGTCAGCTCCTCACCAGTGAGGACAACACAGTAGAAATC
The DNA here is from genome assembly GCA_018155175.1 of Sinocyclocheilus anophthalmus. Taxonomy (NCBI): domain Eukaryota; kingdom Metazoa; phylum Chordata; class Actinopteri; order Cypriniformes; family Cyprinidae; genus Sinocyclocheilus; species Sinocyclocheilus anophthalmus. The sequence goes on from JADLZN010012178.1 coordinate 278,655, forward strand.
TATGCATGTTTATTATCTTTGCATGTCTTTCAGTCTCTTTCATCCGAAGAACCATTCAAATGAGGAACATCACAAACTGTTTGTCAAAAACGTGAAAGTTCACCTAAAAATGAAAAGTCTGTCTTTCTCATCCTCACCCTCATGTCTTTCTAAACCGGCGAGATATACTTTCTTCTGCAGAAAAGAAGATATTGTGAAGAATCTTGGTAAGCAAACAGTTTTAGTGACCATGTCGACTAGTCATTAGATGAGAAAAAAAAACTAAAACAACCAAAACACTGGAACATTTCTCAAAATATATGCTTCCACAGAAGAAATAAAATCATGCAGGTTATTGACACGTCAAATACGTCTCAATATGTTAATTAGTATACTACATATAATATTGAGACGTATTTCCGGTCCAATAAACCTCATGATAGATTTTATATAAAGTTTATTATTATGTATATAATATGTAATATAATGTAATGTAATGTAATTGTTATTATATCCGAGTTGTCTGGAACGCAGCTTTAGGTTAACATTTCAATAAACGAGCGTGTACTACAATTACAAGCCATTCTATAAGGTGACATTTCAGCACTTAACAAACGGATACGACTCCTAATCTCCGAGTTCACACTGCACGTGTTAGCGCCCTTATTTTTTTCACCAGTCGCCGACAAATGCCCGAAATCGGAGGCAAATCGTTCGGTGCTCGTAATCACTCGAGTGACAATCCGTCAGCAGGGGGGGGGGGGGGGGGTGGGTGTTCTTAATCAAAGACGCGATCTGAGTGAAATCGCCGACATGTCGCTGACGGGGCCGCAAAATATTTGGCATGCTGAATATCTGGAGCTGTTGGCGATTCACAATCAAGCTGTGTGAAATGAGTTCTGACTGAAAAACACGTCGGCGATGACCTACAGCCAATGAGATACCAAGATACAGGGCAGAGGGAAGTTCGGGGAGGCGTTATAGACCAGAATATCAGTATTTTAATAGATATATGAACAATTATAGCATACAGAAACAAGCACAAACATTTGCTTTGACCAGCCACAACATCAGCATAACAGTTACTGCAAATTTATTTACCTCCAACTCTCTTTGCAGAACTCCCAATCCCTGTTCCCTGCATCTCCCCCCTGCATAATCTGTTTTTCTTTTTCTACTTGTAGCTGGAAATCAGCTCACAGACAATTGCGGGCTATATATATAGATATATATAATATAGCTATAATATTATGATATATATTAAAAAAAATAATAAATAAATTACAGTCTTGCTCGAGACAGACAGCTGGCTCAGCAGCGGTTCGCGCGTTATTTCTTATCACTTCTCGTGGGTGTTTTTAACGCCAAATTTAACGCACTTTTTACAGTCTCTTCACTGGCTACTTGTTAAGTTCCGTATCAGTTACAAAAAATTATTACTTGCCTATAAGGCCCTTAATGGGTTAGCTCCTGAATACCTAACTAGTCTTCTACCACGCTACAATCCATCACGCTCCCTAAGTTCGCAAAATTCTGGACTTTTGGTAGTATCTAGGATAGCAAAGTTCACTAAAGGAGGTAGAGTTTTTTCGCATTTGTCTCCCAAACTCTGGAATAGCCTTCCTGATAACGTTCGGGGTTTAGACACACTCTCTCTGTTTAAATCTATAAAGACACATCTCTTTGGCCAAGCATACAAATAATGCATCTCAGGATCCTTTAGCTCGTGTCCCAGTTATATCGGATCAATGACAGGCACTTATTATACTGTGTAGTTGCGGGGATAAAACAAATCAAATAATTGCTCGTTGGTTGGAAACAGCAGCTACGCTATTTTAGTTTGTATTATGGTTCTCGTCTGTCTTTTGCCCACGCGGGAGTTGGAACATGCAAGATCGGGACTCCAGACACTGGAGAAGGAGATGATAGTAAGCCCTCGAGATGACCTTCAGATTATGCCAACCATAGAACAACTTACAGAACGACCACATTTTGCTATAAGTTTGATTGGCACATATAATAATTGCTGTTTAAAGAGTGGTTTCATGCGTCTGTTTTACTACTCTTACATATGATTTTTCCGTACTGCTGTTTCGGTCTGGAATCAGAGGATAACTGGCACCCCCGCTGAGCGGTTTCTGCTGCTCCAGGTTTTTCCCTTCCATGTCGGTCAACCGATGGAGTTTTGTTTCCTTGACCAACGGGTCGCCTCTGGCTTGCTTAGCGCTGGGGAAACAGGACTTCAAAATTTCCGGCGATATCGTGACATAAATTGCGGAAAGATGAAAGTTATTTAAACGGGAGGCTGGATGTTAGACAGAAAACTGGGATTCAATGATGAACTGTCTTCCCTTACTTGCGAAAAACAATAAGTGTGTTTAACACTATTTGTACCACTCGGGTACGAGTTATTGGCATTATGACAGAAACTATTTTCCTCCTAATTAATGCTGTTCAGGCCTTTCTTTGAGACACAATCTGTTTGTTAAAATCGCTATATAAAGAGCGGGGGACCTTTTGCCCTGACTTGCTAGGTTTTGTTGTGGAAACTTGGAGTTTTTGCGGCCATACAGGTACTGTCGTCCGATTCTTCCTATTGTTGAAGGGTCATGCAGTGTGAAACCCCCTGTCGCAGATCCATAGTGCAATGTGAACACAGCAGCAACTGAATGCTACAACAGATAGTCACGCAGTGTGAAAACAACGGCGATCCGTATGAGTTGCGAAAATCGAATCATAGTGAATTGTTTTTTTTTTGTTAAATGTGAGCCAAAATCATCAAATTAAAAGAACCAAAGACTTAAACTACTTCATAGTCTGTGTGCATTGAATTTATTTAACACACGAGTTACATCCCTACATTGGGGAGTTGAATTACTGAAATAATGAACTTTTCCATGACATTCTAATTTATTGGAGATGCACCTTGTATATTGGTACTTATAATATGAATAATAAAAGTATCTGGTAGAGCAGATACGTTCTTTTCCCAAAATAACAACACTTTAACTAAATATATAAGATCTGCATGATGGTTTAGTCGTCTGAATGACGAATGTACTATCATGAGAATTCCGAAAGATGACCTAAATTATATTCCTCCAATATTCTGGAGAGCATTGCAGTACGTTAGCTGTGGTCTGTCTTTTACATTTTTGCCTATGTAAGCAGACTTTTAGTGTGTACAAGGTGCTCACACTACTACTCAAAACCTGTAACCTCAGACGACTACAACAAACACAGAAATCACAGTTTTGGTTGCAACTGTAATTCTCTTATTTGCTAGCTAATCTGCTCGGGGGTCCTTAGCATAGTAGAGGGGACCATATACGGAAGTAAACTGAAATATTCCTCTTAACCAGTGTGCCACACAAACCTTTTTTCCAGGTACACCAAGTAGAATGTCAATCGTCTCAGAGAAATGGCGAACGATATTTCTCAGAAACACCTGTGAACAACCGGCAAAGTAGAGAGTGCTGGAGTGACAGACGTGGACTCACACCTTGGTAGTTAGCGACTTCTCTGACTGGACTAGCAAGAGCATTTAGAGTCGATGAAAAGGTAATAGTTCAAATACATGGGGTCTAGGCACTGACCCATGTTATACTATATATAAATGTGTTTCTTCCATGCACACATTGGGGTGGAAGCTAACTGAATAGTACAAAACGTGACTCACCAGGGACAAGTCGTATGGGTAATAAGTTGAACTTTTACAAGTGGAGAACGGAGAAGAAGTATTTTTCAAGCATTTTATTGCAGCATTTACTGTTATTTTTCTGCACAGTGATGACTAGTGAAAGTGTTTCTACTAATTTACTTAAAAGAATAGTTAACCCACAATTCTGTCATCATTTACATTATTACATCAATTCCCCCTCATTTTTTTCAAACCCCTGACTTTTGTTTTTCTGCAGAACTCAAAAGAAGATACTTTGAAAAATGTCTGGTTAATCAAAACCCAACAGCTTGTCACCATGTTCACTACTTTAAATTTCAATCATACTGGACACAGCCACTTAATGTGCTAGAATTAAATGGGTAAATAATAAGTAAATAGTCCATCAACGAATATTTCAGAATGACCATGGCACTCTTGTGAATTAAAACGCCTTTATTATCAAATGGCTACATCCAAGAAATCTAAAAACTCTGGACTTTGTTTGAATAAGTAAATAGTATTTCAAACAACATGTGCTTTAATACCTTATAATTATATATATATAGATCTATGTAATTTCTATGTATGTGTTGGTGCTTTAATTTCATTCAGTTTGGTGCATTCAGTTAGACCTTTAGTAATACTTTTGCATTATTTGCTCTTTACAGGTGCAGAAATGAAAGCTCCCAAGCAAAGAACTCACTAGACTAAGATGTGGAAAGACATGCTGCACAATGACCCACAATGAGCAACAACCAAGAACAGTATTCACTGATTACCTTTAAAAATGATTCATAGTAACAGTTTGGTAACAATTATTTAAATTATTTTACCAAGTACAAAAGGTTTAATTCAAAAACGTTGCCATTTACCAATGTGTTTTTTAAAACACCTTTTACATTTTTTATGTTTTAACCTTTATTTATTAAATGTTACAGTCCAAGTGTACATATACATGCCTCATTCATTCAAGTAAATGCATGGGTAAAGCTAGTTATTTTAGGGACTTTCATAATAATGAGATGTTTATAGATTTGTTAAGTCATGTTATTTATGTATTAAGGCCCTTTCACACGGCACTCGTCAGTAACTCTAGTGTCCCTAGTTTCCGGGGTTTCCCACACCTCGGTCCGGGATGCCGGTGTCCTGCAGAGTTTAGCTCCAACTTGCCTCAATACACCTGCCTGTAAGTTTCTAGTATGCCTAGCGAGAGCTTGATTTGCTGGTTCAGGTGTGTTTAATTGGGGTTGGACTCTTCTGGACACCGGCCCTCCAGGACCGAGTTTGGGCACCCCTGGTCTAGTTCATTCTCAATGGGAGACATGCGAATGTGGCAAAACGCGGGCGCTCGCTGGCGGCGCAGAGGTGGAGCGCAAGTGGTGTTCGTTCACCCAAAATCCTGCCGCTTTAAAAAGAGCTGGTCTTTGGGTGATGTCAGGCCTGTCGTTGACAACTTTTCTGTGAAGAGCAAACATTAAAGTTAAAGTCTTTATAAGGGCATCTGACTTAAGGGTTTACATTTAATTGTGCAGTGTGCCAGTCAATAAAGTGATCCTCCTCAGAACAGGTCTCAGGTAAACCACATGACATACTGCTGATCTGGAGTTTTGCCGTGAGGTGGCAAAAACATGTTAGTGCATAAAGTAATTTAAATGTATTGTGGCGAGTATCCCGAGTCCAGATTAGCGTCGCCCTGGAAACGCCGCTGCCACACTGATCACCGACGCACAACACCTGTGCGCGATGAGTGGCGCACCTGGAGCTCATTCCCGCTGGCCTTAAAAGCCAGGAGAAGAGACACCAGCGGGAGGGCACCCCAGAACTCCCGGCGACATTAACGATTGTTCTCCTTATTTCACAGACTCTGAAGGCACCCTGGGAGAGGGATCTGTATCACGGCACTTCACCCCACGAGCACCACGCTGAGACGGGCACCGAGCACCATTCATCAAGGTCACTGGCCCGGACTAGAGGCCGAAGTGAAACGGTTCTGCCGTAGCTGTCCCACCTGCCAGCAGACGTCTCCGTGCCACCCTCCCCCCAGCCCGCTCATTCCACTGCCCGTCATCGATGTGCCCTTCGAGCGGATCGGGATGGATCTGGTAGGACCGCTGCCGAAGTCTGCCCGGGGACATGAGCACATCCTGGTTATCCTGGACTATGCCACCCGGTACCCGGAAGCCATTCCACTGCGAGCGGCCAACGCCAAGAACATTGCCCGCGAACTGTTTCCCAAAGGAAATCCTGACTGACCAGGGTACCCCCTTCATGTCCCGGGTCATGGCGGACCTCTGTCACCTCCTCAAGGTCCAACAGCTGAGGACGTCGGTCTACCACCCGCAGACGGATGGCTTGGTGGAGAGGTTTAACCAGATGCTCAAACGGATGCTGAAGCAGGTGGTGGCCGAAGATGGGCTTGACTGGGACCTCATGATCCCGTATGTGCTCTTTGGCGTCAGAGAGGTACCGCAGGGAGTGGCCTCCACAGGCTTCACCCCCTTCGAACTGCTGTTTGGGAGACAGCCCAGGGGCCTTCTAGACGTGGCTCGGGAAGCCTGGGAGAACCAGCCCGCCCCCCTTCGTAGCCTCGTCGAGCACGTGCGAGAGATGAGAGAAAGGATTGACCGGGTCATGCCGCTGGTTAAGGAACATCTCGTGACCACCCAGCGTGCCCAGCAATGGCTGTACGACCGGCCCGCCCAGGCCCGGGAGTTCCAGCCGGGCGATCGAGTGGTGGTACTGGTCCCGACAGCTGCGTGCAAGTTTCTGGCGACCTGGCAGGGGCCCTACACCGTAGTGGAACGGATGGGACCGGTGATGTACCGGGTGCGGCAACCTGGCCGCCGACGGACGGAGCAAATCTACCACGTCAACTTGCTCAAAAAGTGGGTTCCCCGGCCTGAGCAACTGGCCGCGCTAGCCCATACCGGGGCCCCAGTAGTGGACATGGAACCGCAGCTGTCGGCGACCCAGAAAGCGGAGCTCGAGGCCCTGGTCAGTCAGTTCCGGGATGTGTTCAGTGAGACCCCAGGTAGAACTACCGTCATCGAGCACGAGGTCCGCACACCACCCGGAGTCGTAGTCCGGCAGCGGCCCTACCGGATACCGGAAGCTCGCCGGCCGGCTATAGAGGAGGAAGTCAAGAAGATGCTCCAACTAGGAATCATCGAGCCCTCCCGTAGCCCGTGGGCCAGCCCCATCGTGATGGTTCCAAAGCCGGACAACACCCTCCGGTTCTGTAATGACTTCAGGAAGGTCAACCAAGTCTCGGCTTTTGACGGCTATCCCATGCCGCGGGTGGACGAGCCCTTGGACCGGCTGGGCAAGGCTCGCTACATCAGCACCTTGGACCTCACCAAAGGCTATTGGCAGGTGCCCCTGTCCCCCGAGTCCCGGGAGAAGACAGCCTTTAGCACTCCCAATGGCCACTGGCATTACCGGGTGCTACCCTTCGGCCTACACGGGGCACCAGCCACGTTCCAGCGGTTGATGGACATCTTGCTCCGGCCCCACGAAGCCTACGCCACGGCTTACCTGGATGATGCCAGACGGCCAACCCCAAGAAGTGCCACCTCGGCCTCACCGAAGCAAATCCTGCTGCCCCAGACGTCGCTGCCCTTTCCCTCCTATATACGGACGCCTCCCAAAACCGTTTTAGGGGCAGATCCCTCCCAGCTCCGGTATGGATAAGGAACGCCCCATAGCTACCCCTCACCGAAACTCTTCTCACCCCGCGGAGACCCGTAACGCCACCCTTGAGAAAGATCCCTGTCCATAAAGTGGGCCGCGGATTCCTGGAATTAACGTAATCCTTTGGGGCCTCCGTTTTCACCCTCGTCACCAGCCATGATAGCTCCCCTGCATATGGATGTCCCCCCGGCGAAGGACCAACGCTGGTGACACTGTGTCCCCTCCGCACCGCCAGGACTTCCTGCTTCCAATTACAACATCCGGGCCGGGCCAATCACGGGATTCTACGGTCTCATCATTCCCCTCCTCCCGTGGCTTGTCCGGTTGGCAGTCTGGCATGTCACCATAAACCCCCCCCCCCCCCTTTAATAACCCCCCCACAACGAGTTTTGTGTTTCCCCACAGGACCAGGGCGACGCCTAGAGGGGGGGATTGTGGCGAGTATCCCGAGTCCAGATTAGTGTCGCCCTGGAAACGCCGCTGCCACATTGATCACCGATGCACAACACCTGTGCGGGATGAGTGGCGCACCTGGAGCTCTTTCCCGCTGGCCTTAAAAGCCAGGAGAATAGACACCAGCGGGAAGGCACGCCAGAGCTCTAGGCGACATTAATGCTTGTTTCTGATTGTTCACAGACTCCGAAGGTACCCTGGGAGAGGGATCTGCACCACGTCACTTCACCCCACGAGCACCACGCTGAGACGGGCACAGAGCACCATTCATCAGAGCACGTGTGATCAGTGTGTGTGTAATAAATCACCCTCCGGGGCTCTTTCAACCATAACCGAGTCTGTGCTCTCATTCACCCCACCCCCTAGTTCACCCGCGACAGTAATACACGCCTGATGTAACAACTACATTTGTTTCATTCTGTATAACTTCCATGTTTTGAATATTGGCCTGGTTTCACAAACGGGGCTTAGCTTAAGCCAGGATTAGGCCTTGGTTAAATTAGGATATTTAAATAACTTTTATAAAAATGCCTTAAGAACTTTACTGGTGTGCATCTTGAGACAAGACAATGGCACTGACATATTTTAAGATGTGTCAGTACAAGATATTTTCAGTTAAGACCGCTTGAACATGTATTTTAGTCTGAGACTGGCCTGTGAATCCGGGGCATAATGTTTATATAACGTTAGCTGTGCCCTCTTTTCACAGTTATGAGGGCCATATTTACACTTCCAAAGCATTTCTTCCATTTCTTCTTCCTTCCAAAACAAGATAGTCATTAAGAGGGCTCTGAACCTAGATAGAACATAAGTATATTCATCCGTTTTTGTATTTATACCGTTAATTAACTTAAACTTACTCTTTCAAACAACAGCCCTGTCTATTAAACGTGGTCGTTAAATTATTGCACTCACCATATTAGTAGTGATGGGACGATTGATACCGAGGTTCCGATGCTCCGACGCAGTTTTCAAAGCACTATTGTATCACACACTGCGCCGATGCTTGTATCGAAATGACAATACCACGTGATTGATGACGTTTGAAGCTTCGAACGTCATGCAGTATGATCGGAAGGTCGGGACAGCTGGTTTGAAAAAAATCGGCGCTTCGCATGACTCTTGTGTTTGACTTTACATTGACTTGGTTGTGTGTGTGTGTGTGTGTGTAACACTTATTTGTGGAATTCAGTATAGTTTAGACCATACAGACAGAAACTGAATGCACGTCACACTTGATCATGTTCTAGCTGGGGTCTCAGAGACCCCGAACAGCTCACCCAAAATATTTTTGCTACTACTCACGTCAATTATGTCAAAAAAATGTTGCTGTGTTCTCACTGCACGATGTAACGACGACAGGAGGTTACACACTGCATGACTTTACAATAGGAAGAATCGCCGACAGCTCTGTCTGGTGCAGGGTTGCCAGGTTTTCGCTACAAAACCCAATTACTACTCAAAACTGAAAATAGCCCAATTGCTTTCGAGGGTGTCCCCCAGTAACTCACTTCAACCTGTTGACATGAAAAACAACCGGTGGCAATCGCGGATTTGGCAACACTGGTCCGCAAACTATGTTTCATATAACTCCTCCCTGAACTTCCCTCTGTCTGCCCTGTATCTTGGTCTCTCATTGGCTGTGGGTCATCGTCGATGTGTTTTTCAGTCAGAAATCATTGCACACTGAGTGATTGTGAATCGCCACAGCTCCAGATATTTAGCATGACAAATATTTCACGGGCGTCGGCAATGTGTCGGCGATTCCCTCAGATCGCGTCTTTGATAATTCACACTGCGTGATTGTCACTCGTGTGAACGAGCACCGATTTGCCTCCAATTTCGGGCATTTGTCTGCGATTTCGCAAAACTTGTCGGCGAGTGAAAAATCGGGCTAAAATCGTACAGTGTGAACTGGCATAATGCGCACTGTGTTAAAAAGCGTCGAGTAATGAACCGTTTTTCGGCACAATTTGATGAAAGCCTCAAACGGTTCAGAAAGCCTCGGTTTCCCATCACTACATATTAGCGCCACCATCGTCTCTCCTCCGCTGCAATCGCAGCTGTGCTGTATGAGTAAAATTAACTTACACTTCTCATAAACAACATCGAGTGAAAAAGAAAAAGACGAAAATAATCTCAGTCGAACTCGCTGGTCTGGGTTTCAATCGCAGTTTTGTCCGCTGCAGGCGCGTGAGAAATAGCTAGCTAACGGATGACCCGTCATTTAGACAGGTTTTCGCCGATCACAGTCTCTCGAGGAAAAGAAAGAGCGATAAAAAGTTAATGGCGGAAAATAACGTCCATACAACTAACTTATCTAAAACAAAGTTTCCACCTTCTTATCCACAGTTCGTTGAATTCATACACAATCACGGTGACAAAATGGTGTCGTCAACTGACTCGCAGCACCAGTGTGAGGAGATGTGGTAATGATATAAACTTAAAAATATGAGTTAATCTAACCTTAATATTTTACATTCGTCAAAACAAATATGTCTCAGTTGAGCTCTTAATGAAAAATATTTATATTTATCAATATTTTGAACTAAAAAATATTACTTGAAAAATAAAACAAATAATGGTAAATTTAATTGAAGGACAAATTATTAATTGGATGAAGTACCCCTTGAAAACTTTATTCAGTGTGCTGGCTAATAAATAACTGAACTCAACCTGATAATAAACATTTGTTTGTGTAATAGGTTAAATTGCCGTCACACAACAGCTGTTCATTTCCCAGTATTTCTCAGTCAAGCCGATGTCTAAGAGCTGCGATTTGGATCTACGATGTATGAAGTCTTTTTGATATTCTGTGTGGTGATTAGTTCACAGCAGTGATATAAATTAATCTTATCCAATAAGTTTAAAATGAATGGGGTCTTTGTAGGCCTCTGAAGTAGACTATTGTCCCATATCTCAAAAACGCTGCAGTAAAATGGTTTGATATGAGGTGTGCATATAGTATGGGACGTCCCGTATAATAATTTACAATTCATTTATTCTACTTATTAGAAATGGGGTCTTTATAGCCCTCTAAAGCACCATATAGTCCCATATCTAAAAAATGCTGCAGTAAAATGCTTTTACATGAGCTGTGCCTATAATATTGAATGTCCCTTTATAAGAGCTGACTATTGGGTTTTACTTATTAGAAATGGTGTCTTTATAGGCCTCTGAAGTAGAATAATGTCCCATATCTCAAAAATGCTGCAGTAAAATGGTTTTGTATGAGGTGTGCATATAGTATGGGACATCCCGTATAAGAACTGACCATTGGTTTTTTCTACTTATTAGAAATGGGGTCTTTATAGGCCTCTGAAGTAGAAAAATGTCCAATATCTCAAAAACGCTGTAGTAAAATGGGTTTGTTTTAGGTGTGCATATATTATGGGACGCATGTAAATACCTGACCGTTTAATCATTATTCCCGTATTAGAAAGGGGTCTTTTAGGCCTCTAAAATGTAATAATGGTTCTATCTTGAAGCGCAGTAAAATGATAATATAAGTCCCTGCACTATAGTTATGTTATGTCCCTAGTATAAAATATAACTAACAATTCGCTTTTTTTCTACTTATTAGAAATGGTGTCTTTATAGCCCTCTAAAGCGCCATATGCTCCCATATCTCCAAAATGCTGCAGTAAAATGTTTTGATATGAGGTGTGCATATAGTATGGTATGTCCTGTATAAGAACTAACCATTAGATTTTTCTATTTATTAGAAATGGGGTCTTTATAGGCCTCTAAAGTAGAATATTGTCCCATATCTAAAAAATGCTGCAGTAAAATGGTTTGTTATGAGGTGTGCATATAGTATGGGACATCCCGTGTAAGAACTGACGATTCATTTAATCATTCTCAACGTTCAAGTGACCTTGATACCCCTTCTGCTTTCTGGCATTATAGTTCCTCTGAATAGAATATGTCCCATATCTCAAAAACGCTCTGTAAAGGTTTCAGAGAGGTGTGCAGACAGTATGTATGTTCTGTATAATAACTCAACATTGGTTTTTTTTCTGCTTAATTAGAAATGGGTCTTCTATAGCCCGTTTAAGTGGTATTAATGTGTCATATCTGAATGCTGCGTCAAGTGGGTTTGATATGAGGTGGGGCAATAGTAATGGACGTCCCGATAGTAACCTTACTATAAGTTTCTACGTAGAAATGGTGTCTTTATAGCCCTCTAAGGTGTAATAATGTGTCATATCTCAAAAAATGCTGCAGTAAAATGTTTTTATATGAGGTGTGCATATAGTATGGGACGTCATGTATAAGAACTGACCATTAATTTATTTTACTTATTAGAAATGGGGTCTTTAGAGCTACGGAATCTCAGCATTGGTATTGTATGGTCCCATATCTAAAAAATACTGCAGTACAATGGTTTGATATGAGGTGTGCATATAATATGGAATGTCACTTATAGGAACTGACCATTGTTTTTTCCTACTTATTAGAAATGTGTTCTTTATAACCCTTTAAAGTGTAATAATGTACGATATCTCAAAACGCTGCAGTAAAATGGTTTGATAAGAGATGTGCATATAGTATGGGACGTCCTGAATAAGAACCAACAATTGTTTTTTTCTACGTATTAGAAATGTGGTTTTTTACCACGCTAAATGAATAATGCCGAATATCTTCGAAACGCTGCCTGTAAAATGGTTTGATATGATTTGTGTGCATATATATGGGACGTCCCTATAATCCCTGACCTTGGGTTATTCTGCTTATTATAAATGGGGTCTTTATAGCCCTCTAAAAAG